>JAZHYW010012628.1:0-86308 GCA_037355805.1 Ixodes ricinus | reverse complement strand
CCAACCCTGCGGAAGCAACTGTAACCCTGGCGCAGCTGGGCTACGATTCTGGCAGCTCCGGCACCCCCGGAGTCTTCATGCCCCAATTTCTGCTGAGCAAGGCCCTCCACACAGTTCCGAGACGCACCTTCTGACAGGGCCGTACACCGCTGACGTGGCCACGAACGCCGCTGGTCCCCAGCTACTGAGCAGCGAAGGATCCGCCACCTGTGCCCCAACTGCGTCCATTACGGAGCAACCGCTGCTACCAGGACAGCGGCGGTGTCGTTTCTGCCTGAACGTCGACGATGAGAGGGCTATGGTCATACCATGCGCCTGTTTCGGTGAATACTCTCAAAGTTATATGCGGTGCTCCCAGCTTTAGTTACAATGTCCATCTTTAGTACAATCCGTTCATTCTGAAGAATGTTCAGATATCCTGAGGACATGGTTCAGCAGACATCCTCGGGATACCTTAATGTTCCATGGATGTCCTGTGAAGGTGAAGAGGATATCCGTGTCACCTGAAAGAGTAGAAATTGATGCAGAGCTTGAAAGTGACACGTTTTAGTGAGATGGTGGCAATCCCTACAGGCCTGAAGAAATTATATTGTATTAGACAAATAACATGATCTCTTGCATTTATTCAGGTGACCTGGTATTCGCCCACCAGAGTTGCGTCAACAAAGAGGTCCGAGAAAGCCGCAGGTTGACGTGCCCTTCCTGCCAAGCTCACTACGTCATCAGCCGACATCAGAGTCGAGTGAGAAACTTTCCCTGGGGAACGTTCTAGATGGTCTGTTCCTTGGTTTAAAAAGAAACACTGAACTTTATATTTAAAATTTAAAATTTTACATCTATAACAAGTAGCATGGGATTCAGCATTAAGCGGTACGATTTAATTCTTGTGAGTGGGCGTAGCTTTTTCTGCAATTTTTCGTCGCCACATACTGCGCACGCCTGCAAGCAGCCACGCCTCAGAAGCTAGTCTGGCTACCGTGGGCCCGTCTTAGCAGGGTTATGGTGGGCTGGGAGGGGAGGTGTGTCGGTCGCACGGGCGTAAGCGACCCCGCGATTCAAGCGTACAGCTCGGAACGAAACCAATCCGGAGAGCAAGCCGTCTCCTTCTTGCGTAGGAGTCGCGGTGACGTCAGAACGACGCCGAGCTCTGATTGGCTTTGATTGAAAGGATAGTGGGTAGACCTCAATGCTAGCTGCTTTGAGGCCTACCCACTATTGTTTTCAATCAGTCAGTAAGAGCTCGGCGTCCTGACATCATCGCAACCCCTGTGCAAGAAGCTGGCACTCCGCATAGCGGGGGGGGGGGGGGGGGAGGGTGCAGGAGAGCCACCTTGCACTTCTAGGTCGATGAGACAGGTGCTGCAGACTGCAGACGTTTTTTTTTGCTTAATCTGTAGCTCCGAATTGCGCATGCAGCGCGCAATGTAGCTGTGGCGCTGGTGCCAGCTTTGAGATGATACCATGCTGATAGTGACACTGAGACATGAAGCATCGTACCGCTCTCGACCGCTGGGAGGAGCGAGCAATCGCCAAACTTCAAAGCACTGGATGGATTTTATAAACAAATACCATCAAGCTGGTGCATGCTGGAGCGCACTTGAGCCAAACATGGCGGAGCGTCGTCGCCAATCTAGTTCGTCGGGGCGACGCGGCGCCGGCATCTACAGTTGACCAATAGGAGCGTGCTTGCAAACGGCGGCGCGTCACCGTCGGCCACAGCAGACCAATAGAAGCGTGCGCGTCTGGATGTGGAATGCGCCATGAGCCAAAAATGGCGACGCGTCGCCGGCATCCAGTAGGAACGGCCGCGGCACGATCAAACGACGGCGGTACTCGGATAAGTCAGGATATCCAGTGCTTTACCACACTTCCTCCTCTCGCCCACCTTCGAGGTATTTGGTTATTTTGTTTACGGTATCTTTGAAATGCGGTTCTTTACCACTGGACTGAAAATCTGCAAATGCTGTACCCGTCCACAAATCTGGCCCAAAAAATCTGGTACAGAACTACAGGCCCATCTCACTGAGAAGTGTGTATATTTCATTTAATTTAATTTATTATACCTTAAAGTCCCGGAGGGGCATTACATAAGGGAGGTAATATATAGCACATTCAGACACAAAATAAGGTTTATAAAAAGGTAGAAAACAACAAAACAGTACAGTCATATGAAACAATTATTTTCAACATTTTAATTAGAAAACACATGCTGAGTGAGCGCTGTTATAAATAAGGAATGATCAATGATTGTTTCAAGGGACTCCGGTAATGCATTCCAGTCACTTATGCTCAAGATGAGAGGCGAGTTTCTAAGGTAATTAGTTCTAGCAAAGGGCAACTCGAGTTTACGGCAATGGTCATGACGAAGCGTGACCAGCGACACTAACCTCACAAATTTCTTTAGTCCGTCTCAACACGGTTTTCGTACATGATTTTCTTGCACCACGCAGTTGCTCGACTTCTATCATGACATTTCACAATCGTATGATAAAGGCCGACAAGTTGACTGTATCTTCCTGGATTTCAAAAAAGCTTTCGATATGGTTCCTCATGCTCTCTTCATGCAAAAACATTCATAAACTAAATATATATCCGTGCATTTTTTATTGGACTCGCGATTACCAAAAAATTAAAGGGACCATGAAATGATTTTTAAACTTCCTCCTTAGCTTTAATCCTCAACTCAAAACCGAAATGAAAAATCACGTGCTCGTGGCGTGCTTGGACAGCGGAGGCGATGGCTCCAAGCTTCCACCGTGCTTTTTAAGCACACTGTGGAACTTGTCATTCTCAAGTGATTATAAGTGCCATCATGGCACTCAATGGCCACGAACGCGAATTCAAATATTCGTCGACGGATTGACTGTTGACGAGCGCATATGTCCGAGTGACGCAGTTCTCGTGTCCAATGCGTGAGCTGGGGTAGGCTGACGTGCTTAAGGACCGCGGATGCATCACACTGAAAAGGTAGAAGTACGAAATCGCACCAGCTACATTTTCAAAATTTCGCGCCGAAAAGCAGGCTTTAGGCTTTCTACACTCGCGCACTGGTTTTATTTTGGCGCACTAAACGATATGCGATTAGTAAAATCCCAATTCATCCCAGCCGAAAATTCATTTCCTGGTCCCTTTAAGGAAACGGTCCTTGTTAATTAACGGTGTGCAGTCTTCTTTTATAGAAATAACATCTGGATTCCCGCAGGAGTCAGTAGTGTGCCCGCTCCTGTTTTTAATATTTATAATTGATATAGTTGATAGGATGTCTTCACATATTCGATGATATGCAGATAATTACATTTTATACAGTGATGTCACTTGTAATGCTGATGTGTTTACTCTTCAAAGCCATCTAGATAACATTGACGCCTGGTGCGTCAAATGGCGCATGCCTCTAAATGTGTCTAAATATATTAGCGTGAGATTCGCTAGAGAAACTAACGTTGTTCCTTCGTCCTACAGTATTGGTAGTGTTTCAGTCGAACAGGCGTTGGAGGTTAAATAATTGGGAGTCATTTTTTCGTCTGAAATAAAATGAAATTAAAATGTTGACTATAGACGCTTTAGACAGGCGCCAGATTGAGCCGCCATTGTCGACCTTGTCCTACCGAGTTGCCGAGCCAATAAAGCGGGCGTTGAGGAGCTTCCACGAATAAGTATGCTAGGGAGAAGGACACAGTAGCACGTACAATGGCTATAACCTGTCCTGATGTGGCAATGATGAAGTGAAATGAACGGATTAACAGGAATCTAAAATAGGAGGTTGGTTATGGCGGCGCCCATGCTCAGCTGCCTGAAAACGTCTATATCACAGTTACAAGGCGGTCACTGGGATTTAAACGTAATTTTAGGTTGGCTCCCCCATCTCTGGAGGAGACGCTCGGTAGATCAAATTGAAAAGATACAGAATCGTGATGCAAGATTTGTTATGGGTAATTATGTTTTCAGAGCTATCCTACCTACACTTAAATCGTCTCTAAATTGGATACTTCTGAGTCAGAGGCGGACATTTTTCCGTCTCAAACTTTTACATGAAGTGTTTTACAACGATGCCGCTCTTTATAGGTCCAAGTATATTTTTGAGCCTGCCTATGTGTCATGAAAGAAGAGATAATTAAAGAACGAAATTCGTCCATTTCATTGAAAAATTAATGTTTTCAAATGTTATTTTTCCCAAGGTCCATTGACGATTAGAATAACCTGCCAAGTCACATTGTTGAAACAATAGTTGTCGGAGCTGTTTTGTATTAAAAGATTCAAGGACACGCCTGAATATCGTTGTGCGTGACTTATTGTACTGTTCAATTTTACTTTCTTTTGTGTATGATTTTCTGTCTGTGCCCTCCCCCCTACTATAATGCCTCTTTAGGTGGTGTAGGTATTCAAAGAAAGAATAAATAAACAAATAAACTTAGCAAGGGTGTTACTATCTGACGTTTTTACATACACGAGTAAAAATATGGCGGCGCACAGAAGCATAGCCTCCTTCATTCTAAAAAGCCTGTCCAATCACGAAAGAACGTGACCGCTGTAAAGGGAAAAGGAGATCAGAAAAGAGGGCGCGCGCAAGGACTATCTCTGGCAGCGCCAAACAAATGACCCAGCGATAAAATCTAAAAAATAAAGAAGAAAAAAAGCAACGCTTTCTTTTATAATGTTTTTGTCAGGAATGGAGAACATCGCGCCAGTAGCCCCCTTCTTGTTTCTCCGTTGCGGTTTGTTTTTGTTTCCCGTAGAGGCCACCGCGCGTATTGTTGGCGCTGGCTGAAGGGTTACCCCAAAAGTGACTCTGCGCTACCATATGGGTAACCGTTCGGCGCTGCTCCTCGCCTTTTTCCCGCAGCCGTGCCCTCAGTGGCTCCGTCGTCATGGAATTGACAGGCTTTCTAGAATAAAAAAGGCTATGACAGAGGCTCGTACTTGCAAACGTCCATAGTCCCTTACACCAGGGTGCACGTCCTTGACATTCTGGGTATGTTCCGTCTGTGCCCAGACGTTCTGCGCCTGGTTGCTGAACAGGAGTCAACGAGGGCACCACGTGCGCTTCTTGTTCGCTGTCCTGTACACCCTGAGCGTCGTCATGGTGCTGGCCTTTGCCTGGCTCCAGGCGGACCGCATCATGTCCCAGCAGCACTGGCTTCTCGGCGTGCCGCTGGGCTTCGTCCTCCTCTTCATGAGCGCCTCCTGGATGGCTCTGCCCATGTACAGCCTCTGGTAGGGGCGGGCCTGGACACAACACTTCTCTCTACAGGATCCCCCACAAGTATCTAGCGGGAAAACACCATTAGATTCCCGATAACACGAATTATGTCCCTTTGCTGCCACCGTACACGACATCCCGTTCGACAGTGTCCACGAAACGTGCAGCAGCTATTACTCAGCTGTTGCTTTGTCACTGACACCGAGACATAAGAAATTCCTTTGAACACTACCCGCTAAATTTAGCGGGGAAGTTTTTCGCTAAGTTTAGCGGGAAAGGTCAAATATCAAAGTTTAAGCGTAACGCCTCGCCGCGTAACATATCGCGGAAACTAGCAAAGTCGCCCATTAAAAATGTGCTACGTAAAAAAGTGCAAGAACAAAAATAGCTAGAAGAAAATATCATAACAGCCAAATAAATTTTAAGACTGAGAACAACACTCAGAAAGAACAACGCACCCAACAAAGGTCTGTCTCTCACAGCCTTCTAGTCGTGATTCTACTATTCGCGACTCCAGCAAACGGACGGCACCTAGCGGGAAAACACTGAATCGACCAGTACAGTTCCGTTCGCGATTTCCGCTTGTCTCTTGTGGCTTCCGTGATTACATGTTGTCGGTGGTTCGCGCGATAGAACAGTTGTCTCGGTGGCTCTGTCGTAACTGCTAGCATCGGCTTGTTGCCAGGTTGCTCTGCACGCAACCGTGCGCAACCGCGTGAACAGACGACATTCCGCGTTTAGCAACCTTCATCAGCACCGTGGAAGGACAGTTGTTGGTCTTTTCATCGTTCCCTCGAAAGATTGAAGCCTCTGGAAGCTCGCTTAAGCCAACACATCGCCGCAGATTCGAAACGTGGAGGATAAAAAGCGGGACAAACCATTTTGAGTCCAATGCTTGCTTGGTGATGCCGCAGCGATGTGCGTTGATCTGACATATGACACGGCACGTACCTGTTTTAGACCGCCATATTTGCCCGATAGTAGCGTCCCATATAGGCCGCTGGAGTCGCGAATAGTCCCGGGCGGCTGTAAGGCGTTCCTTATTATGCTCAGGCTTTTCGCTTCCCGATTAGTTCTTCGGCGTTGATATTGCCGGGTGCATGGCCCAGGGGAAACGCTACTCCATACTTCATAGAAGATTCGTGTTTACTCATACCCCGAGTGTAGTAGGTAAGGAGGCCCAGATGACCTTGCAGAGTCAGCCTCCCGAGTCGTCGACGCTCGAACATTGTAGACCGAATGTTCGAGTTAACGACTGTACTAGATAAGGAGCCTAGCGTGGCCTTGCCGGCTCACTCTCGCACTCTCGCGCTAGTCAACTGTCACGCCGACATCTGGACGCTCGCTGTCGCTTTCTCGACGCTCGTTCGTTCTTTGTGTTTCTGGCACAAGTTTGCCGATTAAACCTTTATTTTCAGTTTCAACGCGTCTCGATCCTTTTTCTATCCGCGACAATACCGGCTCATGTCGCAACGTAATAGGCTCCCGCGCGATAATATAAGGTGCTCCAGACTCACCGCGACCTGCGCTTCTTAAGCTGTCGGAGCATTATAAATTACTTCCAAACAAATGAAGAAGTGAGTAGTTCGAAATTATAGGGTTGTGTAAGTGTCCTCATTTTCGACATTGAATGTTTTTATGGTGCACCTGGGAACTGTCACCTGGTTCACTCCAGAAATCTTTGGTCAAATTACGCCTACATCGCAATAGGATTCTGCGAGCACTGAAATACGCCGTCGTAAATAAGATGGGAGAATTGGTGGCTCAAAAGATTCTGCTTGATTTGCTACATTTCGAAATTTAGCAAAGAGCGTTTCGAACTTTATTCAAACACTTGTTGGTGCGAATTTCAAAACGAGGAATGGCAATGGAAGCATTGAAATCCTGTCGTCACGCAAATTTGGTCAACCACGAGGTGTAATATTTTTTTTCTTTTTACCAAGCTGGTTTCTTTTTTCCGGTGTTCTAGGTAGCGTGTCAAACGTAGTAGTTGTAATGACGAATTTAATCAACCTAATCAGTATTAGCAGTTTGAGTATTGTGTTTGCAATTTATTCGCAACTTTCAGCGATGGTGGTACCGCAGTGTGAGAATCGCGCTCCTAGCTCCTGGATGATCGGCTTCACAAGAAAGGGGCTTGCCAACAGCTTTCTGACATTAAAAAATAAACTAAGGCTCTAATACAGCTCATATATAGCAAAACTAGAATTACTCACGCGTCGCGGACCCGGCTTCGTGCTGCTTTTCTACGTCGATCATCCAGATGACAGCCATTTTGATAGGCACCACTGCGCCCTCTATAGGTCGTGAAAGTTGCGAATACTTCAGAAATTAGTTGATGCGGTGGTTGAAAAAAATAGGTAAATTCAATTTTGATGGTGCTTTGTTTGTAGATCATACAATGAAAGCTCTAGTGGTAACGTAGGAACTCAAAATTATGAAATAATTTTTTTTTTTGCAGGTTATATTGGACGCATTATCAAATCTGGAGGGACGAGGCAGAGCCAACCATAATATTGCAGCAATTGCAACCCTGATCGTCGCCAACCGCAGCACTGCTACTCAAATTCGTCCTAAGCCGTTATGTCATTGTAATAATCTGTTAATGTAAATCACGAATAAAGAATACTACATTAGGGTTTTGCGACATAGAGAGCTACGACCCAGTTGAGTCCGAGTCTGTTTACTGAAATGCTCTTGCGACTAAATAACCAACGATACTCCTGATGTCGGGAGTTAGATCTCGCACATCTTACACGCGATCAAATTTTGTGATAAGAAAAACAGTACATAAGCTAATTTTATTATAGAGTGCTAAATAGTTCATCTTAATTCCCGATACGTTTGTCAAAGTAAGGGTGCCCTGCTTCATCTGTTGGGGTTTTCGAATCAGCAGGGAATGATTGGAGGGCTAGTACCCAGTTGTGTGACAAGAACAACTGAATTCTACCCAAGAGATTTGTACTGGAGCGAAGTGCGGTCAACGAACTAATTGACTAAAGGGAGCGAAATGTAAATTGAGACACATCGAACGCCCGAGTATTCTAGCCAACATAACACGAGTGCTCAATGCACCAGCATTCAGCAGTGGGCAATGAGGAGGGACCCACCCAGCAATAAGTCAGTCAGTCAGTACACCAAGAAATGAAGTTTGGTTCGACAAGTGGTACCACCTTATAGAGAATTTTCGCAACTCTAAGACGGCCCGCGGCCGCAATCATTGGACCCGATCTCGAACTCGAATGTCCTATACTCCTTTCCGAAACGTGACGGAGTGCTAGGTTCGAGGCGTTCCCAAAGTTGCCTCTTTTGGCCAACAGCCGCGCTTTCATGCAGTTAACGGTAGAGTGCCTTCATACAAGCGCGCGCTTTTGCTTGAGTGGTGACATCTCAGCCATTTTTACGCCCAATCCTTTTTTTTTTTGCAGTTTGAAGTGCGCGCAATCTGGTGTCACTCAGCTCGAGCGCGTAGCTGCTTTGGCTACTGCATAGACGCCATTTTAGCGCCCAGGTCACGCACCGAGTGCGCGAGAGCGTCACGCGCTGAGACATTCAGTGCAACAATGGATGTCTTCACCCTGAGACAGACAGACATGTAGGCACCTAGTTAACGGTAGAGTTCCTGTATAGAGTTGCGCGTCTGTTTTCCACGCGCCGCCGCGCCGCTATTCGTTGAGATCCGATCACGTGAGGAACCGGATCAAGTGCCGTGCAGGAAAGTAGACGTTGCACGCGCCCCGCCGTAGGTACTTCTGCTTTTGAGCGCGCCGCGCGCTTCGAACGCGCGGCGCCGCTATTCGCCGAATTCAGTCGCGTGAGGAGCAGGACCAACATGTTGTGCAGGAAAGACGGCGCTACGGGGATGAACGCGCAACTCTGGCTCCCGTAGGGAGCCTATACAGGAACTCTACTTAACCGAGGCGCCTCCTATTCCCTACCAGGGGCATATTGAGACCATGGTAGGATATACGCCCTAGCCGGACCAATCCACAGCTTTTCTTTCATCACCTGTCCGTGAATCATGTGTTAGGTTTATGACGCAGCCCTCGTCCCGCGCAGCCGAACACTGGTTCAGCGTTCGGCCGGGGGTTCGTGCTCAATCAGTGAGGCACCAACCGAACATGAGTTTCAGCCGAACGCTGACGCACCATGCGTGTCCAAGTCGTGCACAGCGCCAATCAAGAGGAAGATGACGTAAGTAATCCAGTCCACAGGCCTTGTGTTGGGTAAACATCGAGCTCTGTGGAAAACAAGGTTGACAAAGCGTCCCCATCGTTTGATCCAGCAGTCTTGTAAACTCATTACAAGTAATCAAATTAGTCATAATCGAATAATTTTGAAGTAATTTTGTAATGATTTGATTAGATTATATACAGTAATCACAAGAGCAATTTGATTAATTTTGAATCTACTAAAATCAATGGGAAACATTACCTTTCTTTCTACACTTATGGCGTCCTTTCGATAAGTTGCATAGCCAGAAATCCTCGAATCAAGTCTCCGAAAGCAGGATGTCACCAAAATTTATAGATTAAAAAGATAAGTAGTTTATAGTTCGGTAATCCTAATCCAATAATGGACGGTACAAAAGAACCGTTTATAAACAGGCAGAAAATCCGTCATTCTTGAAAATCTGAAGTGATCGGAGAAATAAGCGGTTACTTTTTCAAGTGACGGCCGATTACCTTTTCTTCTCGAGTACTCCAGGAATCTAAATTAACCATTTTTAACCTAGCGTAACTGTAATGGTAATCAATTACTTCTTTCGAGCGACGGGTACCAGACTGGTTCGATCACATCGCCAACTGCGGTTTAAAGGATAATCTGGCAACCACGGGTACACCTTCGGCACAACGGGAACGGGAATGGGAAGGCAACTACGGGTGCACCCTCGACACACGCAGAAAGAGCTCGACCCAGCTGAGACCATACAGTTTTTTCAGGGCAGGGTTAGGGAGATGTTTGCGGGGAGCAGCACGAGAGTGGGAGTGTGGAGGGAGAGCTGGAAGAGCGACACAAGCAAGGACACAATTACAAAAAGAAAGCTGAAAAAAATATTAAGAGAGTGGGAGGGACCACAGCGACAGGTATGGGCTGAGTCCCAATGAGGCTAGTGAAGGAGCTGGGGCCGGAAATAAAAGAAATCCTACAAGAGACTCTGAGCCAAGTAATGACGGAAAGAAGAGTTCCCGATGACCGATGAATGTCACGACTCCGTCTAATTTACAAGGGCAAAGGAACTAGGACGTCCCTGAGCACCTATCGCCCAGTGACAATCACACCAGTGCTGTACCGGGTGTGGATGCGGGTGATCCGGGATAGACTTCAGGACATGGGCGGAGACACAGGGGGTCCTGGGGATCTGCAAAACGGGTTCCAGTGGACCAGGTGCCTGAAAGACAATATCTTGATCCTGACACAAGTAATCAAGATCTCCCAAAAAGTAACCCGGCCGATATACCTCCGCTTCCTAGATGTCAGCAAAGCATACGACACAGTGGACCATGAGAAATTTTGTAGGCAACTGGCGGAGTGAGGACTTGGCAAGGAGTGGATCAACCTGCTGAGGGAGGTGTACAAGGAGACAATGTGGTGGCAGATTGGCTGCAAGAAATGAACTCCAGTAACCAGCACGAGGGAGCTGAATCTGGGCTGCCCACTATCGCCGTTGTTATCCAGGTTGTACATCGCAGGAATAGAGATGAAGCTGCAAAATAGCTCCCATGGCTTTTCCCTGCAGTATAAGGAAGAGCTAGGAGCCAGGAATGGGGGAAGGGTCCCGGGTCTGCTCAATGCAGGCGACATCGTACTGATGCCGGACTTCCTACAGGACCCACAGGCCCTCATGACGGAGTGTGGGCAAATAAGGGCAGCCCTGTGGCTGAGATTCAGCGCCCGGAAATCGGCATATATGAGCTTCAGGGGGGGGGGGGGATGCAACACGAGACCGACGACCTGACCATCCCGGTAACCCAGTGCGGTGGGAGGAACGATACAAGTATCTGCAGGGGTGTGCATCCAGGGATACAATTACATAATAGAGCAAGAGGCCTTGCCTCCAGTCAAAGAGTAGGAGGAGCCGCGGCTGCGAATCGCTACGGCCAGGGCTCTCTGGGGATTCAACCTTCAACCAGTGACCCAGCATTGTGGAAAATGGTAACGGTGCTGGGGCTCGCGTTCGGAAATGGCGTGCTGTGTCATTCGTCACAAGCCCGGGAATGCCTCGAAGTACGACAGAGCGAAGTGGAGCGGGCAACTCTAGGAGCCAGCAGAGCACCGAACGAGGCCGTGCGGGGGTGCATGGGGTGGGTCAGTTTCAATGCCAGGGAGGCCCGAGCAAAGCTGAGTTTCAAGCGGCACCTCAGTAAGATGTGGGAAGGGCTTTGGGCGAAACATGTATATCAAATATATACACCTGAAGAGCATCTCGACCCGATGGGGGCATCGAACACGCCAGCTGTCCCTGCGGCCCACTCCTCTAGGCTGGCCGAAAAACAGCAAGAAGGACAACGGCAAGACACAAGGGCCACGATGAACGAAAGGAAGACAGCAGCGTAGGCCGAGACGGCGGCACGGAAGTCGGCGATGACCCTGTGCAGAAGCAGGAGGTCAAGAGAGTGAACTTCCTTGATAAGAGCAGGGACAGTACACTACTCTTCGACTCCTGAAGCGGGATGCTGCGGTCTCGGGTACGTTGAGCAAAATACTCAGATGTGGACGTGAAATGCTCCGGGTGCACACAATGAGTCGTGGAGACGGCGAAACAAGTCATATTCGAGTGCGCGGTCTGCAGCCGGAAGCGGCGTGCGGCGGATGGCGGTGGCGCTGGGATTCCGGGACTGCAACGAGGACGAAGCCGAGCAGTGAGCCAAGGGAGGAGGCCCACCGATCCCATCAGTTAAAGCAACAAAACGAAGAATGGATTGCTGGTGGAAGGCGAAGCAAGCGGAGAATATCAAGAAAAATGATACGTGTGGTATAGATCCAGGAGCCTAGTTGAGATCCCCCGATACAAAGGCGTTATTCCTACATACAAAGACAGAGCCGGCGATGGAGACACACACACACACCCCAACATAGAAAAGGCCGCATCTAGAGGCAGCACTCACAAATGCCTATTTTTCGTCACAAAGGCCTCCTTTCATGATAAATCCGTCATCGGCGCCGTGAAGTTTATTAACAGCCGACGACGGTCCGCTTGGGGGCCTGGAACTTGGCCAGCTTGAGCAGAGCGTGCTCGAGGGTGACCTCGCTGACCAGACAGTTCTGGGATAGAGGCTCCAGCTGCTGTCTCAGCTCTTGGATCTTGCGCACGATCTCGCTCCACGGCTCGGAGACCTCCAGGTCGAACTCTACCTCGGTCCCCAGTCGGCCGACGAAGGTCGCCCTGGACGGAAAACGAGGGCGTTACTGTGGTGCCTGAGTTGCCGCTCTCGCACTGAAATGCAGTAACACTTCTTATCTGGTTCTCGCTACTGGTGGGCTTGTTATAGAAAGAATTAGAGTAGATAATCCACGAATACATAGTTATTAGTTCTTTATGTATACAAATATAAAAACTGTATCAAAACTAGTTCACTGTTGAGCTATAGACGCTTTGCGACAGCTGTGCACCGGGCGCCGCCATAACACCTTCAGTTTTTGTTTTCCTCTTATTCCGTTTACTTCACTTCATCATTACCATAGGAGGCCAGGTTATTGCCGTTTTAGATTCTACTGTGTCCTCCATAGCGTAAGCATTTCTGGTAGCTCGTCAACGCCAGTTTCAGTGGCTCGGTATCTTCGTAAGACAAAAGAAGGTAAGCAATGGCGGCTGTAATCCTAGCATGTGTGTAAACCTTCATATTTGAGTGCTCTGTTCAAAGTGCATGCTCAGAACAAGCTCACATTAATAGGTTGATGAGATCGGCAATCTAGATGATGTGGAATTCCCGATGCAAATGAACTGTGAAAGCTGGCCGTCAGCACACGCTCAACAGGCGCGCACTCAACTATGGCAGGTAGTGAACACTCCCTATAGACGTTTCTACTGTTTACAGACATCACAGTCCACACGTGCTAAATCACATACCAGCCAGCGCTTGCTCGCAATTCCGGCCAGCCAGAAAGTGTGCGTGTATAACACACAGACACAGTAATGAAGCGCCCTCATATGCTTTTATGGAAACGTGTATAGTTCATGGTAAAGCCCCCTGATGTATTTTGTCTTACCAGTAGCGTTAAATGCTCCAGTGCACCAGGCGCATGACTCGTGCGACCTTTGGAAGCAAAAGGCGGCTATGCACTCAAGTGAGCAGCCCTAGGAAGCGAATAGCGCCGGAGCACCCGCTGGTGGCACGTGCATTGGGCTTTCGCCGAACAATAATTGGCGGTGCTTGTAAGAAACGTAAAGCGTCAATTTTATCACGGGACTTTATTTCATGCCAAAGTGGCTGGATCCTGGGAAAGTAACACCATTGCCCTCTCTGCCTGCTAGACGGACACAAACGGACACAATCAGATTCGGTGGTGCCGCAACCGTCTAGGGTAGAATAAAGAGAGTAATTATTATTTGCCATCTACAGAAGATAAAAGTTCCTGCGATGTTCTGTGTGCCAACATCGTGCGCATACAAAGTGTGTAAGCTTGTCGGGCAAGGTCAACACATTTCTTCAGTCTGAAGTGAGCTCCTTTCTCTGTGAGAGTCGTGCGAACATCGGCGGTGGTGCCACGCCTAACTGCGATAGCGTCATCTGTAATCGCGCCAGCAACTCTGCGGACCTTCCCCGCACCTCTCCTCTCCGGCTCGACAACTTCCAGAGGAGCCACCCGCCTCCCCTCCTGTTGACCTTGGCGCCGCCGTGGACTCCCTGCGGAGCCTGCTTTGTCGCCGCCCTTCGAGATGAAAACGCACGCCTCCGTCACGAGCAAAAGCGCGACGCCGAGCTTCAGGCGGATGCCATGGCCATACTGCGGTGTGAGGGCCGGGGTCTGCGTAAAGCGCTCGGTCAGCGACGACAGCAGGACGCGCCAGATCACCGACGGAAACCTGTGGATAGGGCTAAGGAAGGGCCTTTGGGAAAAGACACTTATGCTGTCGCTCGACACAGCTCTCTCCCTCAGGTGTCTCCTACGAAGGTTGTCGCAGCATTTCTTCCTTCGGATAACCAGAATAATGCTTTGCCAAAACACGGCATGCCTCCCAGTGGCTTCAATTCTGCACGATCAAAAGCTCGACCACAGAGCTTACTGGGGCGTCCGAAACCTGCAAGCTAATCGTTGCCCCTCCATCAATTCGACGAAGAGCTCTGTTTGTCACCAAACTGAACCCGGACACTAGCTGCCCAGACATCGATTCTCATCTCACTTCCGTCGGAATTGAAAAAGCGGAGTGCCGGAAACTGAAGACGCGCTACGATTCTCACGCCGACTTCCATGTGTCCGCGGCTGCCGCAGACTTTGACAAGCTTTCTGATCCCACCGTGTGGACCAAATCTTGCCTTTTTAAAGCTTTTCGAGGTACCCTTCGCGAAGACCTGCTTCATGCATCCGAGGCAGCCACCGCCGCCCCCTCGACCGTTGAAGAAACCAAGGATGAGTCGCACTGATTTATTCTTTTAAAACGTTCGCGGCCTGCGTACAAATCCCGATTGCTTTTTCTCTGATGTTACCTTGTCCAATTACTCTATATTTTATTTAACTGAAACATGGCTGTGTGCTAGCATCGGCTCCTCCGATTAGCTCCCTCCTTCTTTTGAGGTGCACCATCGCGATCGATATTTTACCCCGCGGGGCAGGACGGAAGGCGGTGTGTTGGTAGCAGTCGACAGGCGCTACCGCTCAAGATGACGCGAAGATTTGGGATAAATTTCCTGAAAATGTGTGGGTCAAGATTGAGTCGGCAAAAGGAGTACGCGTTTTAATCGGTTCATTTTACCTCTCTCACCAGACACCGCCAGATGAATTGTTTAGATGTCTTGCTGGCATAGGGAATACAGTGAATGACCTACATAGATGCGAGGTCTTAATCTTAGGGGATTTTAATGATCCCGGAATCAACTGGCCGCAGTTTGATGCTTTTTTACGGACAACCTTTACTGAAGGCAGAAATGCACCCAGCTCTTGAACGTTTCTTATTTCTTAAATCTCACACAATGCAATGGTGTTCTGATTCACAAATTTAATGCTCTAGATTTATGTTCTCTCAAATATGGACAGTGTACGTGTAGCACAGGGTGAACTCCCATTAGTTCCTCAGGATACATATCATCCTGCACTTCATATAGTGCTTTCTTTTGAAAATCCCTCTGTTCGTCCTAAATATGATTGTTCCCTGCCGCACAACACATATAATCTTTCGGCAGGGTACAATGTCGGGATGTATTATCACTTCATAAGCTTTGATTGGGCATCGATCTTGGAATCTCATGATGTAAATGACCAGCTCATGCTCTTCACGCGAATTATTCGGGATGCCATGGATACCTTGATCCCCTTGACGACAGTTACTAAATCTCGCTTTCCTAGCTTGCTTTTTCAGTGAGCTAAACACACTTTTAAAAAGAAAGACCTTCTTCTCAGAGAAAGTTTCAGAAAGGTAGCTTCCCAAAGTGGAAGATAAATTTTAAGAGTTAAAGAAAGCAATGTAAAACAGTGCTAAGTCACGACCGCCAGGCGCATCTTTGCTCAGTGGAATCAGATTTTGTCAATAATTCAAAGAAATTCTGGAAGTACATTAAATCACGTTCTGGGACGAATATCGAGTCAAAAATTGTCTTAGATAATCATGAAAGCGATTCAAAGTGCGTGCTTGAGTTATTTTCTAATAATTTTAGGTCAGTCTAAAAATAAATTGGGGTGTATGTATATTTATACTGCGTAGAACTTAGCTCAACGGGCGACTTGTCTCCCAGCTGTAGATAAGAAATTTAGCCAGTGCAGCACGACCGCTAGCCTGGGGTTTTTAACGTGCACCACACAGTAGCGATACACGACCGTACTCCGGTGCGATGCTCATCCAGATCGAAATGGGCAGGGGTGGGGATTGAACCCAAGATCCCTGGGTTCTGCAGCACGAGCTTTCGCTCCACATGCTCCGAGCTGGTGTCCGCTAGCCCACTTGGCCACCGATCCCCCTAGGTCAGTCTACAGGGATAGTACGCGGTGTTTCGCGTCTGCGCTGCCTCACTTAGATGGGTTCGGTGACTTGTTATGTTGCATTAACGTCGATGAGGAATGTGTACAGTCCTGTATTAACAAAACGAGAGCAATATTATCAGTAGGGTCCGACGGCATTCCCTCCACGATCCTCACAACGTATCGCGACATATTCACGCCGGTACTGTGCTCAGTATTTAACAACTCTTGAAGGTTGAAAGCCTTTCCTGAAATGTGGAAAGTCGCTGCTGTTGTTCCGGTCCTATAGTCGGGGAAAAAAGTGATGTTTGTAACTATAGACAGATTTTTCTTCTTTCTCCATTATCCAAGCTTTTTGAAATGGTCGTTCATCAATTCCTGCTTTTGAAATTTTGAAACTTATCATTTCCCTATCAGCATGGCTTTATCAGCGGAAGGTCAACTAATACAAATCTTGTTAGTTTTATGTCTACAACATCTCGTGTGATATGTAACAGAGGTCGACCTCTATTACATATCACACAAGATGTGGTAGACATAAAACTAACAAGAATTGTATTCGTCAACCTGCCAAAGTAGACAACGTCTAACTGACCGGTCAGTTAGACGTTGTTTACTTTGACTTAAGCAAGTCCTTTGACGTAGTCCATCACATGATTATTTCATCCAAACTTTCCTCCTAAGGAGTATGTGGCTAGGTACACGGCTGATTGAAAAGCTACTTGTCAGAGATAGAGGCGTATGTCCGGAACCCCCCCCCCCCCCCCTGGGAAATTGAAAACTTTCCGCCTATGGGGACAACTATAGCAGTTCCTATCTGCTCTAATCCACTGGTGCACCATCTAGCGTATCAGCTGTCCACGCCAGCTCGAGGACAAAATGTGGCCTATAGGCAACTAATCGGTAAGTAAAAAAGAAACTAGAGAGTAGGCACTTCTAGCAGAGCTATCGGGAAATCTATTTCACGCCAGGGCACATACACGCAATTCTTTAGTGTCTACACACAAAACACTGTCGAAACCATCTCACGATTGAACTCGAGACGATGCAATTTTCCTGTGGGCCGATTGCTGAATGGTCCCTTTTCAAAACTCAATGTATCCCCACTTTCAAAACTCTATACCCCACCGGTGGCATCACGGAGATCCGTCATACTCCGCGCCTGTACACGAGCAGGCCGAACGTTCGCCATCCGTTTATTAAATTGGGGCTCCTAATATTGGCAATTTCATTGCTTAATTTATTTATTTTTTTGCTTCCGCGAAGGCTTTCTGTTTTCGTTTCACTTTAAGTAGCAGCCGTTGCTACTATCCAATAGAACCAATGAAGCAGCGACAAAAGTGCATCGTCACGGCTCTCGTCGTGTTTGTGGGTTCGCTGTCACCGGTATACACACTGGCGCCCTCTATGGGTAGCCATGGAACATTCAACATTTTGGCATATCTTGTTCTATCTATTTTTCAGCGCGTCAGTTTTTTTTTTTTATTTATCGGCTCGAGAAACATTTGAAAATGTTATAAATAGCCCTTACTCATAGATATTACTTAAGTTTGATCTAGCAAATACAGTTGAACCTCTGCTCTAGCGAAATGCAGTTCTAGGGTAACCTCATAGATGGCGGCAGCGTGCCAATGTGCTGTCTCGTCGTAAGAGATCACAAGAGCTCGGTCGGAAGCAAACGCGGGTGCGCGAACAAGCCTTTAGTGTGAAACGGAGCCTAGATGGCTTTGACCTTCAGAAACGGTCTATTCGACCGAACCGATCTAGACAAGAACTCCAAACCTGGGGAAGGTCTTTTTCGTCGTGGCTTCGATGGTCTGCATGGTGGCACGTGTCCTGGGCGCGTCGGGCCTCAGTCTGACCAGAAGCACGAAGCCCCGACACAGTTTGGCCCGCAGGAGCTTGATGTTGCCGATGCACTGGAACTGGCCGTTGAACATGACGGCCATCTTTTCGGACATGATGACGCAGTCGCCTACGCTGTGCGTGGCCACCACCACTGCGGACTTGACCAGCTGCCTGATGAGGAGGATGGTCCTGTAGATCTTCCTCTTGGCCATCATGTCCAGACCTGTCGCTGGATCGTCCAGCAGCACCACCGGGGGCAGGCCGATGATGGCAATGCCAACCGCCAGCTTGCGTCGAGTGACGGTACTGTGCGAAAGGCGTGAGTACGATGCAAAACGTTGTGTTACATTATAATTTGTAATAAAACACAGTATAACCACAAGATACCGGAAATTCTCTAAGAAAACTTCGAAACATCCCAAAAAATATAGTGTAACAAAAAGAACTCTTTTCGGGAACAAGCTGTTAGACCCGGCAAACGTCAAAGATTACAAGAAAGACATACTAATTATTTAATTAACTGTATTAAATTTACGAAATAACTTTTTGTTTACGAAAATGAACTTATGGTTTCAATGATAAACTTCCTGGGTGTGCTGTTGAGCTTTGATAGAAGACGGCGAAAAAGAGGACGCAGAATACACGTAGCGTTAAGGCAGGAAGCTACCAGAGATGCTCTGAGCCATAAACGACTATCACAAGTACATGGACCCAGGATTGACCAGGAACGGTGATCAATGGCAGCCATCAACTTCTTCCAGAACCAACCTCTTCCGAAATCCGATTTCACGAGTCCTGATCGAAGGCCTCATTGGAAGCGCCTGAGTCGACAGGTCAGACGCTCTAATCTACTTTATGTGTGACAAAGCAGACGACAGCCTCCTCTTGCTGAACCCATATTCAGCCAGGGTGGAGAGGTACACAGAAGTACTTTCGGCCTACGAGAGCCATTTCGTCGTCCGTCGAAACGTAATCTTCGAAAGAGCGAAGTTCCACAAAAGAAGTCAGCGAGAAGGCAAAGGCGTGGAAGAATTTATAACAAAACTTATCACAACCTCGCCCAGACTTGCGACTTCGGGGTTCTGCAGGAGGAGATCTTTCGAGACCGAATTCTCGTTCGGAGTCGTCAGTCATCTGCTGTGGAAGAAAATGCAAATGGATCCAGGACTGACACTTGAGAAGGCTACTAGCCAGGCTCGACCGTCCGAAGCTGTAAAGAAACGGAGAGTTACTCTCCACAATTCCTCGAAAGAAAACGTTGGCAGTGTCTTAAAGAAGGAGGCAAGTCAACGGCAAAGGGAAGGCAAGAAATGAAGAAGCGACTCCATCTCGGTCTGGGTTGCCACCTCATGAAGAAACCTGCCCGAAGTGTGGCTACGGACAACATCAAAAAGACAAGCGCCCCGCACGAAAAGCGACGTGCAACAAATGCAGAAACCTAGGGCACTGCTCACGGGTTTGCAGAAGTTATGGCGGCCTGGAGGAAGTAATAACGTCAAAGACGGTATTTCTTGGCACCATGAGTCATCAGACGCACAGCGATGAAAAGTCACGGTTGACATCAGAGACGCTCCCGTAACAGTCAATGTCGACACCGGTGCTGGCGTCACCGTCATTTCTGACAGGGTGTACCAAGACCTTTTAAGGATGTTTCCCTACAGAGCACCAAGAAATTCCTGAAAGATCCAAGTAAGAAATTCTTGACTCTTCTTGGTGCCTTGGTGCCCATGTACGGGTCCCTTAACTAAGAGGAAAACATGTTCAGGACCGACATTGATGTCGTAGAACAGCTAAAACAGCCATTTCTTTCGAAAGATGCAAGGGAACAACTAGTCATCGTTCAGCGTCTTGATCAAGTCGGCGCCTTGGGAGAAACACCCGTGAACCCCCAAAAAAATACCCGAAATTATTCTCTGGGTTCGGCCACGTCAAGATCCTGTACAGGATCAAACTAAGGCCTGACGCTGAACCCTTGGCACTGATGGCACCTCGAAGAGTGGCCATTACGCTTCTCGGCAAGACCAAAACGGAACTCCAAGAAATTGTCAAAATGGGAATCATCGAGCTCGTAGAAAAGCCAACTGAAGGCGCTTTGGAATGGTGTTCATAAGAGAAACCAACGGAGAGGTTTGAATATGCGTAGACCCGACCGAACTGAAGAAATTCGTCGAAAGAGAAGTTCACCCACTGCCTGTAGGATAACATGTTTTGGACAGCTTGCCGGAGCACGCTACTTCTAGAAGATAGACGCCAATTCTAGATTTTGACAGTTTGACCTTGCAAGAGAGTCCCAAGCCCTAACAACTTTCATCACACTCTTCGGAAGGTTCATGTTTAGGAGACTGCCTTTTGGAATATCATTTGCTCCAGAATGTTTTAAAAAGAAAATGTCGCAGTTCTTTAGCAGTCTCGAAGATGTTGTATGCAACATAAACGATGTGCTCATCTGTGCCAACTCTCAAGAAGAGCATGACGACGAACTGCGGTGAGTCCTGGAACATTATCAGGCACAAGGAATGACCCTAAATCCGGACAAGCGTGAGTTTAGCATCCAAACAGTTAAGTTCTTGGGTCGCGTCATCGACCGTGAAGGAATACGTCCAGACAGCGCCAAAATTAGGGCCATTATAGACTTGAAGCCTCCTTCATCTATCCCCGAGCTAAGACGTTTTCTATACATTGTTAAATATTCGGCAAATTTCATACCGATCGTGTCACACATCGCGTACCCGCTTAATTCTCGATTGAGGTCAAGAAACCACTGGATTTGGTATACGGAAAAGCAGAAAAGCTTCGATCAACACAAGCGCTTTGATCACGATTCCCGTGGTGACGCTGTTTGACTAAGAACACACAGTGATCTCAGCCGGTGCTTCATCATACGGCTTAGGGGCTGTGCTTCGGCAGCTTAAGACGGATGGATCCTACAAGTCCAATCCCCACTTCTGCCCGTTTCAATCTGGATGAGCATCAAATCGGCATGCGATCGTGTATCACGACTGCGTAGTGCACACAAATACCCCAGGCTAGCGGTTGTACTGCACTGGCTAAATTGCTCATCTACAACTGAGAGCCAGTTGCCAATTGAGGCAGACTAACTTCAGGCTGTGTAAACATACACACAAAAACAGTCATGGATCCTACGAACAGGTTGCATACGCATCAAAGACACCGACAGAGAAAAAGAAATGTTGCACAAGTTGAAAAGGAAGGCTTAGCGGTAGTTTGGGCGTGCGAAAGGTTTTAGGATTTTGCCACTAGTCTTCACATTGAAATTAATACCGACCTCAAGCCACTTGTACTAATATTCATGTCAGGGAACCCAGCTTAAATCACAATCAGACCTCAGAGAATGAAAATGAGAATGATGAGATTCTCCTATGTGATGAAACATTGCAAGAAATGCGCTGATTTCAGCGGACACTTACCCACCAGCCTATAAAAAACATAAGACCCTAGCCTGGAGCAAGAGGTGGCTGCCTACGTCAAGGGTGTGACCGCAGACCTTCTGGCGACGGAGAAGACACTTCAAGAAATAAAAAAACAGGCCAAGGACAGAACATGCAAGCAGTTGGCATTGTGTAGTGAAAGAGGTTGACCCAATTGAAAAGAAGTTCCTGCCAACTGTAAATAGTACTGGCAGCATCGGTGAGAGATTGCACCGCAATATGAACTGCTCATGAGACGATGCAGACTCATTATCCCTAATGTCCATTCGTCCTCATATCCTGCAGAAGATCCAAAAGGGACATGAAGGAACCACCAAATGGCGAGCTCGAGCAAAGGTCTCTGTATGATGGCCAGGGATCTCAACGGTGATTGAGAGTATGGTACGCAGTTTCTGAGCCTGCAACAAGGAATCGCCCAAATGACACGAGGCTTTGATGCCATCGATGTTTCCAGAGCGATACTGGCAGAAATTCGCAATGGATCCGTTTTACCTGTGAGGAAAAAACTACCTTCTGGTGACAGACTTACTCGAGGCATCAAGAAATGTCGCTTTTGAACACTGTGACTTCAAGTTGTGTAATAACACACTTAAAGTCAATTTTCGCACGACATGAAACACCTGAAGTTGTGAAGAAAGGTAAAAAACGCTGTCGAGCTGGTGAATGACATTCATAGTAACCCTGAGACCTAGGAACGATAAAAAACGGACAGAACAAGGAAGGGACTTTGTTGTTCTGTCCGTTTTTTATTTTCCTACGTCTCAGGGCTGCTGTGGATACCTGAAGTTGTGTTCAGTGAAAACGAACCACAATTATAGCGAAGAGAGTTTCATCGGTCTGTTTAAGAATGGTGCTTCGAACCCAAGATGCTCCCAGTGCCAAGATACCTTCAAAGCAATGAATTTGTTGAAGTTGCTGTCAGAATGAAGAGAAGCCTCAAGAAGACGTCTGACAGATAGATCGCCTTACAGGCCTACCGTCTATCACCAAACCAAAACTTTTGAAAGCCCAAGAACCCCAACGGTGAGGAAAAAAATGACTCAGCAAAAGGCTACCTTTGGCAGGCGACATGGTGCACGACAATGCGAACCACTGAGAAGATGCGACGTTGTCTGGATCACCGATCAGCAAAAGCGATGCGTAGTGCAATCTGCAGCGGAGTCCCGAGGTCATACTTTGTGGACACTGACTGACACAGAAACCCTTCGCCAGAATAACTGCCACCTAACACAAATGCTTAGGGCTGAGCTTACCAAAAAAAGTTCAGTACCGTGCATTGGCCCGAATCCTTACACGACACGAAGGGGACGAGTTGTAAAGCCTATAAATATACTTCAGTTTTAAAGGAGGGAGATATTCAGTTGAGATTTGATAGAAGACGACAAAAAGAGGCACAGAATAAACATAGCGCTGAGACATGAAGCTACCAGGGATGTCCCGTCATTAACGACTATTAACACACTTAGCATCATCAGAAATTCCTCAACCATTCAATTTTCGGACGAGATGAAACACGTGGGAAGCACGGGGCTGCGTTAAAGTTTCTGCTCGTGCAGCAAGCAGAAAGCAGGCGATGCGAAAACATAAATGACAAGAATATACCATTCCCGGCAGAAATTTGAACTCATTATTAAAAACGTTTACTCCAGTTTAACATAACGGAGGCATCAACAATAACACAGACGTTTCGCCAACTATTCTGATGGCATCGTCAGTAAATACTGACGCGACAGACCTTTGTCTACAAGCGAACTGCGCAGGCGCGCGCATTCCGGAAGTGGTGCCACATCATTGCTACATGTAGTCGTCGCTTTCCGGCTTCCCGGCTGCGTAGGGTTGAGGTGCGAGTACATCATTGTACATCATCGTTTGGAACGCCCCGATATCGGCTTGAATTCTCCTGCATATCTGTACTTCATAAGATTGTGTTGTTTGTGACGCCTTGGTTTGTCAGCAAGCGCAGAAAGTCAGTTCTAGAAGTCTTATTGCTTTAGAGTCGCTTTGTCTTCTGGTTCGTCGTCGTCTGCTTCGTTCACGCGGTGGCCCCATTGCGGCCGCGGGAAAAAAACGACGACGCCACTACTCAAGAACTCTGACTGCTCGAACGTCTGAATGAGCTCCGAAACAAGTGAACATCCAGTTCAATGTAAAAGAACACGAAACTTTGAGGGACCATCGTCTTGGTATAGCACCACGGAATGGCATCAAATATGTAGGTGGAAAACTCAGATTGGTAGTGCTCAGGCTTGGGCAAAACATTTAATCGCTAATGAAGAAAAAATATCTATATAAACTTTCTCGGGAAGCGATAGTTCTCTAAAAGTCATTTCATTCTGGTTGGAGCCTGTGCGACAGGGTACAGATGAACAGCGGGGCAAAGCCTGCACGCAAACAAGAAACAATCTACAGAAAGACCACGCCTGACGCGCCGTAACAACTCGCATCTATCAAAAAGAAGCAACCATGCCAGGTTCCTGAAAACCTTGGGTGTAGATGAGTTCTTGTGTACAGTTTATATTCAGTTTTGTTTTGTTTGTGCAAGCTCCGAACGCTAACAATCGCCCGATGGCGGAATTGTTTTTTTTTCATCGGTCTCGATTGTTAATGCAGAACAGATCAGAAAGGCCGGCGAAAATCACGTTGTGGCATAATCGACAACCACAAGGTGGGTGATGTTCGTGTGGTACCTTTTTGACAATAAGTATTGCACTTCTTAATTGCACTATGCAGTGTTTTCTTTTCACGTTTTGTGTGAAACAATGAAGACTGCTTTCGAAAAAGCTGTTTTATTTCGAGTGATGCACATCGGTAATCGCTGCTCTTTTTTGAGTGATTGTCCTAATCTTTTAAAACACAGTTGAGCTTGAAACATGTTGTCGCAATAACAGTTATAACCGAACAGAAAGTGTATTAAAAACGGCAGCCGCAAAGCAGTGCGGAGGTTCCGATTGAGATTGACCAACCGATAGACCACTACGGAGCGAGTGCCCAGGAAAATTGCAACGTACGGGACACTTTGGCACGCCCTACTATGTTTTGTGCCCTGTAATCTTACTCTCTTTCGCAAACGTGCAATTGGGTGGATACAAATTATGAAGCAGGTCGCGAAACAAATCGAAAAACGCTCTTTTCTCTACCGCTCGGTCCGGCGCTCTTTACCTTTCTTAGCTACTCCTTTCGGAGGCTGCTTTCGTTTGGGAAGACATAAAATTATATGGATTTTTGCCTGGTTGAGTAAACACCCAATCAAAAGTCTCCTTCTAACCCGGAAATTTCCAAACAGGCGAACAACGCGCATTGACGCGGTCGGAAAACTGGGGAGAGCTATATGAACCAGAATGCACAGCGGCAGCGGTGGCGTCGCGCAACTCCTGGTGAGATCGGTCTATTGAGGCAAGAGGCCCACCAGTCACTATGTCCGGTAGGAGAACAGTAGCAGGGGGTCGTGGTTGGTTGAGCAGGCTCGTGACCCATCGGTGTGCAACACCAATAGCGGCCACCAACCGAACGTTTACTAGAACATTCACGGTAAGCAGTGACTGGCACGCTTTTGCCTCACCTGCGTGAATACACAGTAAAGATGTCACGTGTACAGGGGCGAATTTTTGTAATTTGTTATTGTCTCTGTTATGTTAAGGTGGAGTCAACGCTTTTAATCTCAGTTTGTATTTCTTACGTGACGTAACCTCTTTGACAAGCACCCGATATTACTGTCTTTTTGCTTTTTGTTTCGTTACCTGCTCAGGCACACTCACCATCTATATATTTCCTTACCTGCACTTATCGATAGTGTCATCTATCACCAATCGCAAGTTTAGGAGGTCGATCAGGTTGTCCAGCAGCACGTCCGCGTCCTTAGGCGTGATGCCCCGGATGTTGGCGTATAGCACGAGCGTCTGACGCACCGTGAGCCTTCCGAGCACACTGTCGTGCGACGGACACAACCCGATCCGCTCACGCCACGCCGCGACGGTGGTGAGGTCCACGCCGCCGATGAGGGCAGTCCCACCAGAAGCAGGGCTCAACCCGGCCAGAACGTCCAGCATGGTGGTCTTGCCGCAGCCCTTAAGTCCCATCACTCCGAAGCAGTCGCCGGGCTCCACAGCAAAGGTCACCCCTCTGAGGATCTCCTTGGAGCCCGTGGTCTTCTTGAGATCGATGACCAGGAGCGCGGGCTTGGTCAGATCATGTCCCTCGATGACCTTCTGGACGGCCGCCTTCTCTTCGGCCACGTCTGGACTCATGCACGGAGGCGCTTGAGTAGTGCCTTGAGTACCTATCTTCGTTGCCCACCAGCCTCGCATGGTTCCCTTTTCGAACAGGGCTAGCAGTACTAGTAAGACGGTTCCTTCGATTATCATGACCAGTAGCTCGAATAGGATGGAATCTCTGAAAAAAATATGTTGCGGCAGCTTAAATATGGCGATGAGGGACAGGCGAGCAATGCGTGCGTTTTATATTCCAGTCAGCTTTCTTCTTAAAATATGTTGACCTCAGGAGATGGCAAAACAATATTTATGAGAAGAGTGTGGCTATAAGCCCTGACCTCAACTATTGGCCGTCACTCTGCAAATATACCAGCGCATAGACGGATTCATGTCACCGGTTTTGGCATGCACTGAGCAAATTAGCAACCTTGCACTATCAAACTGGCTTTTGTGAAAAGTTGCCGTAAAGGACTCATTGATGGCATGGCTTCCCAAGCCACCAGCCTAAGCTATATCAAACTAATAACCATGTATTTCTAACTTGCTCCAACACTACTTCGGGGGACCTAGTGCAAAGAACACGCCCCTTTATAGATTCAGTACTGTGAGTTACGCCTAAAACAACGAGAACAAAAAGATGAGTGGCATACAGTACAGGGCGTAACATTCAACATAAATTTCTTACAATACACATATAAAAATTGTGAAAACTGCGCATTCGCAAAGAGGATACACAGAGATTAAAAAACGTTCATGCCTTTTCACTCTGGTGAAGAAGAAAGACCAGCGAAACTGCACTATAGCTGGGAATAAAGTAATGGCGGGCCGCTAAGTTGGAAAGCCAAAGTGGAAAGGTTGGACAGCTACCGCCATCTAGGAGCGACGGCGGCAACCAGACAACCGGCTTGCCTGGTTGCCGCCGTCGCTCATAGATGGCGGTAGCTGTTCAGAGTTTCGTGTCATCTTTGTTTGCTGACGGACACGATGCTGGGTAAACTAGAGCCTTAACAGCTCCGCTAGTAAAACCCGTAGAAGCCGGACGACGTTGGTGAATGACAGAGGCTTGGCTGATAAAGGCATGTTCCTTATCGGAAAGGGCTATAGAAGGAGCGCTGACACAGACGGTCGACCCATGTGATTTAATCATGAAAGCTTCATGTATTTCACGTTTCAGTTTTGTTTTAAAGCTCCTCACAATCTTAGTTTCACGACAAATATGGGTCGCATTCGCATCCCACATAGTGTACAGTCGAAATGCTCTCTAATTCAGTCATTGATACCAAGCCTCTGCCATTCACCAGTGTCGTCCGACTTCTTCGGGTTTTTACTCTAAATCTAACCTTTTTCGCGCATATGCGCCGTTTTACAATTTTTAGATGTGTATTTTAATAAATTCCAGTTGAATGTTACAGTCTGTCTTGTGTGCCACTCATCTTTTTGTGTTTGTTTTCTTAGTCATAATCAACAGAATGAATCATCACCAACTAGGCCAACATGCGGTTTTAAAATTATTTGGAAAGCTTGTGCCTGGGAGAGGTACGTATACAATTTTGAACAATTTTATAAAATGGTTTCCACTTAACAGCTTTTTAAACACTTGAACGTGGAAAGCCTTTCCCCAAGCACCACGATAAGTTGACCGGTGTCCTTTCTGAATCGGTGTCCCTTAGCCTCTCACCCTGAACTTCCACGGACAAACTCCTGAAACTAAGAGTCTATAATACGGCCGAGGAATTGACCGAAGCCCATCTCACTGCACAATACGAACGGCTGTCCACTACCGCGACTGTCCGACACAACCTCACCTCTTTGCAGATAGGGATTCCCTCCAGCACATCTCTCAAACACTCTTTACCTCGTTGACATTCGCCAATACCTTCATGTTTCTCCTATCCCCCGCAACATGCACCCCCATCACCATGAACAGAGAAACCTTAAACGCACCGAAGCCCTCCACAAACGATTCGGCACCCGCGAGGACGTGGTCTATCGTCGACAATGAATGCACCCATTGCGATGCCTTTGCTCTCTCGGTAATTAACAACTTGGGTTCCTCCTTAATTTCTGCCACGATTGCCCCCACACTCCCGGCGGAAGCGGAGGAGGTGGCTATCGCTTTGGCGCTAACCGGCACCTCAGCTAAAACAATGATCAACGACACCAAAACTGCTATCCGCAATTTAACGAAGGGGCGCGCTTCGCCCCACCCTTCTCCTCCTTCTCACGAAACACTCTTTCTTCCATCCCGTCCACCTTATTTGGACCCCCGCCCACTCCTCCCTTCCCGGCAATGAGGCCGCCCTCACTTCCGCCCGAGGATTTGCCGACCGGGCTGTGGGCCCCGTGCCCCCTGGGATAGAGTTTCGCACGGCCCGGGACCGGATGGTTACTTTCCATGGAATTACCAATCATTACCAACTGGAGCGGCGCATCTGCCCCCCCCCCCCCCCCCGCACACACCCCTCCTCGTCTCGAGCTCAAAATTTCACATGGCGTCAGCTCCCGCCCAATTCATACCCCAACCCTGTCCTTTACTCTTACATACACCCTGTGGCCTCTTCACCCCCTCCTGTGCTCTAGGCCAGGAGAGGGCAGACAGAGCTCATATTATTTGGAATGGCCCGAAGGACTTTTGGTCCCACGGGCCTGACATCACTACTTTGGGGCAGTGGGAAGTCACGCTTTTCAGCCCGGACCCTGTCCTTCAGGATAGGGTCACTCAACGGGCTGAAGGGATCACCGGGGTCCAAGAACTCCTTGCCACCCGGCGGGGTTGATGCTCCCGCTCCTCTCCCGATCCCCAACCCTGCTAGACCAATAAACGTTTTCCCCCTCCTCTTCGTTCTTTCTGAATCATAACTTATACCGACCCGTTGACTTTTAATTGTTCTGTATTGCATTAATAAATTACAACGCCGGGCCCTCCTGCCGCATGAATATCATCGTTAACTAAATTGATCCGCGTCAGGTGACTACCCTTTGCTACCCTCCCCGCGTGGTCTCAACTCTCAACAAAGAGTGTTCACTGTGCCCGAACGTCCTCACCTGTGGAAAGAGAGGGGCTCAGAGTGAGCACGGCCTTCTGGTCCAGCGCGAAGAAGGTGGCGCAACAGTAGCGCAGGCCGGTGAGCAGTACTGCGCCCGAGTCGGCGCTGTTCTTGAGATGGGCGCAGATGTCGTAGAGCTCTGACACGCTGCTTTCGGTGCAGTACTCGTTCTCCGCGGCCAGCTGGACCACCTTGGCCAGGGCCCAGTTGCCGCTGAAGGGTGGCAGCGGGTAGAGTAAGATCAGGTACGGGTCCCAAGGCATCTGGTCCTTGAGCAGTTCTGTGCCCTGCTCCGTGTTGATCAGAAACATCTGGTAGGCCATTGCAGTCAGGATCCCTGGAGGAAGAAGATACAGGACACCACAGATGATCGGGACATCCGTGCAGAAGTACACTACTTCAAGCAATCAAGCCTTGAGAGCGAAACCAGGACGTTTGGAGACAAGCTCGGTCATCATGAGTGGAAAGGTATGTTTGCACACACAGTTATAGTTCCCAGCGCTGACCGTGCGTTATCCCTCAACGCTGAGATGCAGGTGTGAACGGGTAAAAGTCGAAGGGACTCGATAAGTTGAAACGTGCGAGCGCTAGACAGCGCCATACCTGGAGCACCAAGTAGCAGCATAAGGCCCCTGAATCAGAAAGGTATCTTACACCTTTATTCATCGGGAAAACGCACCGCACATGCCTTTTCCCAATAAATGTAAAGTATAAATTATCTAAGCCAAATTCAACGTAGAAATGTCTCGCCAAATTTAGCAAGAAAAGTTCCCTATTAGATTGAGCCGAGACAATTTCTCTGCTAAACGTCACGGTGTCACCTATCGTTCACGTAACACTGACATCACGTGACCACCGTGGCGTCACGTGACACCGTGACGTCACATATGACATAGTGACACCATGACGTCACGTGATACTGTGACGTGTCCCGTGCGACGACGACCCCACATGAAACACACATGGGGATTCGCTGCGAACTCTCGTCAAAATGGGTAAACAAAAATGCCCTGTATACAGCTCGTAACATTGACCAGCGCCGATTTAAAACCAGGTTTTCGACAGACCTGCAAAGGTCCATATGGCGTTCACCACAACGAAGCCCGTAGTCATTGAATCCGCAACAAACGAAAAGAAGTACACGAAGGGCAGGCTGCAGTGGACGTAGACGATGTACAGTCCCAGCACGATCGGCGCTGCAGAAAGGAACATTGCGATCATCCATCAGAACCAATGGAACACAAGTCATCTCAACTATACTTCGTTTCACCTTAAGTTAACGCGCAGCCGAAGCTGCGAGCTGATGGGACCATCACTCATGTCAAGAGCGCACAATCATGGTGATCGTCGTGATCTATATACGTGTTCTATCATCACTAAACCAATCACAAACGAAAAGGCCTAGTGACTTGTGCTTTCGGGTCTGCTTGATTGGTCCCATTACCACGTAGCGTTCACTCTCAGAAATAGGGGGTGCCGTTCTTACACCCGTTGTCCCATATATAACACCCCAAAAACTACCATTCGACGCTGAGTCCACTGACCTCGAACCGACGATACCAACTTTCACGAGCGGCTTGATAGTCGAGTGATACAACATATTAAAATAGCTAATGTACACAATAATGACTGCAAGAATACACTAAGTTTTGCTGGCCCTGCTGAAAAACTTCCGTGTTTTAGGGAGAAGCTCCTTAGGGTCTAGCCTTGTCCGTCCGTCCGTCCGGTCGTCCGTCCGTCCGGCGTCCGTGTTCACATAAAAAGAAGAAATGTTTGCGCAGTCGACAGGATTCGAACCTGTGCGGGGACACCCCAATGGATTTCTAGTCCATCGCCTAACCACTCGGCCACGAATGCGGGACAAGTAGGGGCTCTGAGATGTGGTAGGAACTCAAGAGCTGGGGATGTCATGGATGAAACGTTGCATGTAGCCGCTCAATGTCTATACAGGAGAGGGCGCTGCGGTCAAATGCGTGTATAATCGCGTTAAACTTTGCATGCATTGGCTCAACGTTTATAGACGAGAGGGCGCTGCGGTCAACTGCTGAAATGCGTGTGTAACTACGTTCCATACCACATATTCTCTTTCTGACATGGACCGTTGACTTAAGCGGTGGAGATGCGTTCCCACGGCTTCTAGCGGATCCAAGCTGATCCACTAGAAGAACCACAGGCTCTGCATTTCACCGACCATAAAGCAGTAATTATGAAGTCGAAACGCAACCCGGAACTCAGCACTACCTATGAGCAATAAATATCAGCACCATCAGCACTACCTATGAACAAGATCAGTATCATCAGCACCACCAGAGCTTCGCCCCAATCAACATCATTCACCACGTGGAGATGTTTGTGCATTTGCTGTAGTCTTTGACGCGTACATTTGCTATTTAGTGAGTTATACCCCACAGCTATAAAGCCGCTGTTAAAAGTTAGTATCGTCAGTTCGTCGTCGGTGAACTGAACTTCAAAATGTAGTTTTGGGACGTTATATATGGGACACGGGGTGTAAGTGCAACACCCCTATTTCTGAGACTTCGCTGTGCGCGTCAAACTGGATAATTAAGCAACCACGTTCGCAATTCTTCGCAACTGCTGTTCAACCGCCAGTGTGAGTGAGGCTATAGTCGTCCCCGCTGTCTGTCTGCGCGATCATAAAGAACGAAACCTCTGTGGAACCAAATTGTGGACCACCGGCCTGATTAGAGCCGATGAAGTAGCGGCTACAGACACGCACTACAAATGATCTCTATCGCGTAATTTGTCTTTGATTTGTGCACATTATTTTACTACATCAGACTCTTGAGTGCTTAATTTATATAAATAGAATAACGCTTTTGCTTAAGCGTCAACGTGTTCAACAACAACAACAAAAATAGACAAGCGTTACGGAATATGTTGATTGTGGGAGAAGAACGAGATCGACTATGCGACGGAGAATTTATTCACAGTGTGCTCACCAACAAAGCTACCTGCCTTCAGAGCTAAGCCGATCTGTTTTAGTCTCGAACCCTTTATAAGCAAGCGGCTATATTCCGTTTAACCCTACGGCGTACCGCAACGAACCTTACATACCCCATTAGCCAATCCAGAGCCCCACGCGTGCCACGTGACTTCAGGCTCCGTTCATCGGGCCGTCCAAACGGAAGGTCATGGGACAAGCACCAAGCTATGAGTTCGCTCCGGTGGCTTGTAGCGTCCGTTCCGGTACATCGAAAGGTAAAACAGAGTATAAGCCGCGAGATGAGGATAACTTATCTGTTCAAGCCCAAAGTTAAGTACGTCCCACATAATTGCTGAAAAGACATGCTGCAAAAAGGTCAAGGCATATGGGACTTAGAGCAGTTAACTGTAGTTTGGGTTATAATGCCAATGAACGATTAAAGTGAGGCACACAGCAACCTGCAGCATAGGAATCTTCTGTGCTAAAGCAACGGATGGTGCAGTGTATGAGCAAGTTAAAAGGATACTGGCCATAAATATTCGTTTGCTTGATGCTCCCATTCTCCAAATCCTGTCGTGATTTACCATAACAACGTACTCTAAACATGATATGGGGGCGATCGGTGGCCGAATGGGCTAGCGCACACCAGCTCGGAGCACGTAAAGCGAAAGCTCGCGCTGCAGAACCCATGGATCCTGGGTTCAATCCCAACCCTGGCCCCGTTTCAATCTGGATGAGCATCGTACCAGCATGCGGTGGTATATCACTACTGCGTGGTGCACCTTAAAGACCCCAGTCTAGCGGTTGTATACTGCACTGGCTAAATTGCTCATCTACGGTTGAGACACCAGACGCCCATCGTGGCTGACTAACTTCCGGCTGTATAAACATACAAACAACACAATTGCAATTCAACATGATATGCAAGGTAATGGTCAAAGACAGCTAAAAGGCTTCCTTCAGAGCAAAAGAAATGGGTTCACCAACGCTCCCCTTCCTACCAATGATCGACACAGCTTTTTGATTGATGCCACTCGCTCGTTTCTAAAGTTTTCCAAAATATTGCAATGGCAATGCATGCCGACAAATGTCCAACTATACCTCGTTTAGTCGACACTACCAGATGAAAGGACTAATCAGACAGCGTCAAAAGCGCACCATCACGGTGTTTGTAATGTTTCTCTACATGTTCTATCATCGCTGAACCAATCACAAACATAAAAGGCCCAGTGGTTTGCGCTTTTAACGCTGCATGATTTGTCCCATTAAATTTTAGCGTCGGCTGCGCCTGGACTTGAGCTGAAACGAAGTATAACATATCGTTCCTTCCTTCAGTTCATTCAAACATTTCTGCCACAACCCTCTTGAACCAGACTGAGTCAACGATACCCCTATGCTTGTTGATAATTCAGCTCATCATGGGAAATATGCGTACGATGTGCCCACTATCGTAGGACAGTCTCGTTGAGCGCAATCGTTGTTTCGGTAAAAATGCGAGGGCCGAACAAACCTACTAGTACTTTGATGGCCGGCCACTTCGTAACCGGCTTACACACCGGGCTCACAGTTCTTCCGGCCACCAGAGAGTGACGCTTGTGGCACCCACGGTCGTACACCCCTCTGACTTTATTTCAATCAATCACGACTGTACATTCATTATTGAACTAACGCTTCCGCGGCCACAGCCACTCTCCTCTGACAAGACAACTTTAAATGCTACCGAATCTGCGTCTTCAATACACGTTTTCAAGTACGGCCTCTGGGCATCGCAATCTTACTGTTGGTGTGTTCAAATTTCTGATAGTCAAAGCTGGATGGATGGATGGATGGATAATAACGGCTGTACGATTTATAACGGGTGGTAGCTTGCGCCACCTAGCCTAGGCGGTGCAAGCTACCCAACGCGGACACGCACTTTGATAAGGCATGCCCACGTTTGCGAGAATAGTACGCGACCAAAGCGGTTTCTACCCATAGTGGCCAGACAAGTTTTTCAAACATGTGGTCTTGCAAACGGGTATACGCGAGACGAAAAGACTGCGTAAAGCTCACCGGTCGAAGCGAACGTGCTGTGACAGAACAGGACCGGGATGAACATGCAGATAATGGACACCAGACCCATCATCATGTCCCAGGTGTAGTTCGAGAGCCAATAGAGCAGCGGCGACACCCCTGAGATGAGTTGCATTTTCTTGGAGTTGCTCACTCGGTCGTCGATTGGGAACAGTACGAAGGCCGCCACGTTCACCGACATCGCGAGTGGCAGAAGGACCAGAAGAATTGTCCTTCCGGACAACAGCGCCGCCAGTTCCGTGGTGACGTTTATGCTAGACAAGCGCCGGGAAGTGATGATCGTGTAGTCGTGCCTAAGAGGCTTCTGGACAGACAACAGGGTCGCATTCGAATCTCCCGACACTAGACGGAGCAGGGCTGTAGACACTGCGGTGAGGGACACCGACTGCGTGTGGTACACGTCGCCATCGTACCAGGCCACAGCCTTGCCTTTCGACTCGTCGGTCTGGTCGGCAGAAAACTGGGCACCGATCAAGTAGCGATCATCTTGAGTCCGTTTGGTCTTCAGTTCTTCCAGAAAGCCAGACAAGTTTGAGAATTCCTTGAGATTGTGTCCTTCCGGTTTTACATAGAGCCGGAATGCCCCCGCGGCCGCTGTGGACGTTTTGTCGTGCTCCAAGAATACGTCGCCTTCCGGATGAACAAAGTGAAGGTTGTGGGGCAGAGCATCAGCCGCCAGGTTAACCTCTAGTTGACGTCTCGACGACTCCTCCGTTTTGCACAGGACAAAGAGCAACAGTGTGGGGACGATCCAGCAGGTAACCGGTAGTGCCATGTACTGGAGCATGTAGCTTCGCCGCTTCTGAAGTAGTGCCAGAAAGATCTGGCGGTTGTTAGGCTTCCCGGCTCTCAAGTCGCACATTGCTTTCACGTGGGCTTCGATCTGAACCGATGACTCGTACTGTTCTTCCATTATGTGACTGATACCAGTGATTTTCTCCGTGGCGATCACCAGGTTGTCTTCGGATTGATCGATTAGTTCAGCACCTGCGGTCTGTTTCACTCCCCGTTGCCGTCTGATTGACCTGGACATGGCTGCCCATTTTCCGGCCTCAACGTCGCCGGTATCCATCTCAAGGACGACGCGCATGAAGATGTCTTCCATGGTGATCACGCTCACCCGAAAGGAGGCGATGCCCAGTTTCTGTCCGTTGAGTTCGAATTCCTTGAGCACAGTCGCAATGGGAGCGTATCCGGTACGTTCGCCGAGACCCAAGATGATGAAGTCCTTTTAACCGGGAAGAAACCACGCGCCAGGGTTAGGATGCTACAACAATTGAGGTACTGTTGAGATTCACAAAACTCCAATGTTATTTAATCCTATTCAACTGCCAACGATACAGCCGGCGCATAACTGTCACTGAAGGCTCAAGAAGATGCCGAGCTTCTGCCGCCATTAGAGTACTGTCATCACAGCAATTACCTGATCCAAAACCAGAGCGATATTTTCAGTTTTGGAGCCTGCATCAATAATTTATCATATCATGTAACTGAATCAACTTAAATTGTTACTTGTGCTGTACAAGCGAGATCTTGAATTAACGTCGTTTCCAGTCTCTTTCAAAGCTGAGCAAGAAGCCGATGGTCGGATACTTCCCCTTGGCTTTGAAGCAGTGAACTGTGATAGGGTTATAACTTATAATGTCAAAATATATCGCCGGTAGTATTTTTTTGTTGACGTTGAATTATCAGGAGACAATTGTTTATGTGCCGGCACAAAACGCAAATATCATGAAATGTTCCCGTAAACCAATTAGAGCATTATTTCCGCTGCAAGACACATTTTGATTTAGGTCCGAAACTAATATCTACATTGAGGTCGACGTATAAAAGAAAAGTTTATTTTAAATAATTTTAGAAGGGAATTTGGTGTTCCTTCAACGTATACCCTAAAGTTTTTGCACTTCGTGTAACGCAGATCAATATGCCATTCTGCATTTCGCGGCTCGATTTTGGTCTACACATGCGGATGTTACTGCAAATTCTAAAACGTCAACATTTAAATAATTATATACACCCAAAGAAGTACTGACTGAAACGTACGTTCCAGATCCCATCGTAAATAAAAAAATATTGTAGGAAGTGAAAAATTTATATACGTGCGAAACCTTCGCGACACAATCGCGCAAACACTCAAACGCGCGCACACATGCACGTGATTCGGATTATGGTGATTACTGAGCGGCCGCCACACGTCTGCATCAAAAGAGTTATGAAACCGTGAACAGTTTCCTCAAGGCTAGCCTCTTCTTCGAGACTTTTAGGTGCATGGGTAACATATATTTGTTTTCTTCTAATCGCAGTCAAAACATTCCCGGTTCCTTCTTGTGACCATGAAATGAACTGCGAGACGCTGCACACTCAGTTACACTGCCGTGTTTAAATTCAGCAAACTTACGTTCCGCTACATTTAGAAAAAGGTGATTATGTGACACCATGACGCCACGTACCTGAAACTAAATTCCCGCTAAATTTAGCGGAGTAAACGTATCTCTAGATTTAGCAAAATATTTCCTCTCAAAATTTAGCGGAGATCATTTTCCAGCGGGAAAATTGAACGGGTCTTGCGATGAATGTCACGTGATACCGTGACGTCCCAATGTCGCGACACTGATTCAACGCTAAACTAGATGAAGAAGTTGATCTGCCAACGCTGTATAAATATCCCCGCAATCCAATTATTATTATAGACGAAGAACGTTTTCCCGCTAAATCTAGCGGCTACTCAAACACATCTTGCTAAAACACTCTTTATGTGTCCTTTTGTAACGTGCACTCTTGCAGGTCTGCATCCGTGCGGGCTTATGCAGTAGTCGCGCGGTTGTTTACTGCATGCCATAGCATGCGCGGGGATCTGCTGCGAAACTTCGCCAATAAGGGCTATTGCCGTAAGAGAGTGCTAATAAGGTCCCTCGATAGACCTTAGATACAGGTTCAGCAGTACCGTACCGTGTGGCTCTGAATCACGTAGGCATCGGGGACCTTCGGCTTCACGGTGGACATCAGGAGCTTCGCCTGGAACTTGGGACCCTTCTGGATGCGGACGTTGTAGCCGGACCCGTAGCGCCGCCGGATGAAAGCCAGCGTGCCGCAACACTTCTGGCCCCCGTAGCCCAAGATGGCGACCCTGTCGCTGAGGGCCTCCACCTCGTCCACGTCCGTGGTACTTATGATGATGCACGTATCCTTCTTGATGCGGATCAGCTCCTCCCAGACGGTGACGCGGGACACCGCGTCCATGCCGATGGCTGGTTCATCTAAAAGCAAGACCCTGCGGGAAGAAAAAGTATAGCAAGCGCGTTCTCGTGAGTTGCCCATACAGATACGCTCAAGCTACAAGCGGAGCGCGTTGCCTCGAACAAAGCTTGCACTTTATAGACTAGAGCGCTTCCACATCAACTAGGCTGTAAGCGTGGGATCTATAATCTTGCAGCTTAAAACCGTGGTCGCACTGCCAATACATCGTACAAAGCCAGTCTGTAGAAGCTGTCCGAGGCGTGTTTTGTTTCTTGTATGACGATTCTGTCACATTGGTCATACAAAATCTGACTTTAGACATGTTCGAAACAGACACGTACGAAGCAAACGTACTCCAAAGGTGTTTGAGGCGTGTCCGTTTCTGTCATTGTGTCTGCAAAGAGACTACGCGACTCTTACATATAGTGTGAGCAGTGCGGCTGCGCGGCTTTAGCAAAAGAGCAAATTTATTACCACAGTACAACACAGCGGGCATCTATTTGTTCACTCAGAAATGCCCCCCCCCCCAAAAAAAAAAAAAAGAAAAGAAAGGGAAGGCCATTAGACAAAAGCCGAAATCTATCAAGCCTCCTGATTCATTGCACCGCACAGATGCTCCCCTTTGTGAACAGAATGCTGGGACATCCAGCCCCACTAGAAACCACTTCCTAATGACCGTCGCTTGAGTCATCCGGCGTACAACTCTGCCCCGAGATTCTGCTTGACGACGGCTCCTTGCCCGCCTTCAAATGGCGGATCACCTATTCTACACTAAGCGAGTTTCAACTTCCCGACAGTGGGTTTCAACTGGAGCTTCGCTGTGCAAGGTACATTTTGAACTCTTTAACCCAAGTGGGGGTGGTCTTACCACAACTGGGCTGTACAATTCCGCCATGAGGGGCCAATAAAACTTGATTAAACAAATAGAGAAGCTAACTAAGAAACAATCAAAACCAGCGATTGACCTAACACTAAAAACAATAAAAGAAAAAGTCTGGACAGGTTTGTTTTCTTTCCACGTTTGGTTAGAAAGAAAGAAAATGGCGCACTAGTTCACTCTCACGTTCACGTTCACTCTCAAGGAATTTTACTTTCGAACAGTTCGCGGGAAAAGACATTATGTTAGAATAGAATATTTACAGCACAAAACTACGTTATTGCGATGTGTTAAATAATAATGTTAAATAATGTTGCACTATTTGTTTTTCCTTGATTCGAACCGGGGCGTTATATGTACTTACTTCGGAGAGGTGACCATCGCAATGGCGAGGTCAAGCTGTCTCTTCTGCACCTTTGTCAGCCACAAAGACGTGATACCGGACACGTCCGAGAGCTTGAACAGGCCCTCCACCTCCACGATCCTGGTGCGCAGGGCGTCGTTGGAGAGCCCGCCGATGTAACCGAAGAACCGCAGGTGCTCCTGAACCGTGAGGTCGGCAAAGAGCACGTCCTTCTGCTCCACCATGCAGAGTTCCGAGCGGGCCCTGGCCGTTTGCACGTGCATGTCGTATCCGTTCACGATGACTTGTCCGCCACTCGGAACCAGGTTGCCAGACATGATGTTCAACAGCGTCGTCTTGCCGGACCCGTTGGGCCCCAGGATCGTCATGATCTCGCCTGTGAAGGCTTTGAAGTTGGTGTCGTGCAGCACCGACCTCTGACCGCGGTCGGCGTCGAGCCTGAAGGAAGCAAGGGTTTAAGTTACGCATGGGCGTCATACGATACACGCGAGTTAGTAAAGTGAATTGATAAGTAAAAAAAAAGTGTGTGTGTGTGTGTGTGCGTGTGGGGGGAGGGGGGTTATGCGTGAAATCAAGGACGGGCATGTGATTCGCCCCAGCGAAGGATTGATTATCAATTTCGACCCCCTGGGGATGTTTGGACATGTAACGGAATGATCGTTTAGTTAAACGCAGCGTTCTTCGCAATAAACTGCCGTCCTATCGCTGGCACGTCGGTAAGAATTCAAACCTGGCAACTCCGTAGACCAACAATTTGGCTCGAAGCCATCATTTCATTTGTAGTGTCTTTGTTTTGTGAGTTCGCACTGCGCCCTACGAGATTAAGAACCACCAACCTGACTTCCGCTGACGGGATCAGTTGAAAAACTTTTAAAGATGTAAAGTCGACTGGTAACCGCACGAGCTCAAGAATATTTATTCTTTGATTTCGTTTTTTCATTTTTGTTTCAACAAACAAATATTTTCAACAAAATGTTTGCGAACTATCTGGGCATCAGTATCGGTACGCCGTACCACCCTGCGACAGTACCATACAGCATGCAGGGGCACCATCATGCTAAAAATCAAATCCCGTGGACAGTAAAAAGAAGCTATTTTTTTAAAAGCCGTTGGCGAACATTTTAAGAGAAGACAGTATCCCAACAGTTTATCCAAAGGCGCAAGTAGTTAATAAAATATTCATGTGCGGTAAAATATTATGCTCTGGGATTAGAATTCTCCTGTCAAGAACATGGACGCTACATGCAAGACGGGAATCTAAATACGTCGCCACCCTACTCGTTAGATTGACCGTCTCTGGTTTCCTCTAAACGTGCGATACTGTATAGATCTACTTCGGTGCTACGAACCTATTCACGAACACGGCTCCCTCGGCGTCCTTCTTGTATGTCTCAAAGTGTACTCCATCTGGAAGTTTGGGCGGAATGAACGTAAAGGCTCCCTGCCGTCCTGGGAACCAGTAGCGCAAGGTAAACGGGTACCAGGGCGCCAGGGGTACCCCGACAACCCAGGGGAGCACGTTGCCGAAGTACCAAATTAGAAGGCAGACAAAGGCGATCCATGCGAGCATCACCATCCAGACGTCGAGCATGGTTACGTTGTCCAGCTCCAGAACGGGGGTCGCCACGGAGCTCAAGGAGTAGTGTTCGCCTGGCAGAAGCGTGGGAAGCAAAAGAACCGGCCATCACATCAGCTCACGAAGGTTAGACTGACTTTATCTGACGAGAGAGCTGCGTGAGGTAACTATAATTTCAGGTATTTTTAATTACTTTCAGCCGTCCCGTACTTGCTAAGTTGAAATCAGAGTTCAGTGCGGGACTACGAAGGCGAGCCAGAAAAATCTGCGTCTGTACATAGAAGGCTAAACATTTCACCGACTGTGCATTTAGGTGGTGCATTTTACCTGGAGCAAGTTCAAGTTCCGTTTTTGTGAAAAAATGAGACTACCAACAGTGGAGCGCTAGGTGTTCGCAGACGAGCGAGGTATAGCGATGGTTTGTAACTTGTGGCGTTTTGCAGCTCTCGGATCTATTATAAATACTGGGTCAGTAAATACTAATTCAATTACCGTAATCTACTTCATGGGTACTTCGTAACTGGAATCTTCTTCTTTTTAATATTAAAAGTAATAAATAATTACAAGAGAAAGCAGCAGCTCGCTCTTATTTCAAGTGCCGTATATGAGCCAACCTTTAAAAGTATCAATTCGGGAGATAGTTAGACAATCAAAAAGTACAGGGAGTCTTACCTACATCTCTCGAGTAAATTGTAACCTACTTCCGGAAATAAACAGAGTTTCTATTTCACTTATTCACATTATCGAATGTTGCACGTGACAGCAGTATATATTTAAATAATGATCTTATTGTTTATAAACAAGGTCCGCGCGTCAACATCTTCCCGGGACATCTGCATATGGAATTATTTCAATACACGGAAGAGTGAGATGCTTAGCAGCGTAGATAACCTCCTGAGTGGAAGATCAAACCTGCGCTGCTACAATGAGCGTGATCTTTTACATGTTTGTAAGCACAAAAATATTGCATTTATCGGAACAGACACTTTATCTGAACCTTCTGAATTCGTTAGGCTAATAAGGTAGATATTAACATTTTGTCGCGTGTGCTTTTGGGGACACGTTTAGTCAACCAGTAGACACTTATCCTAGTGAATAAAAACGAGCCTTCAATATGCTGAAATACAACGGACGATTCTTACCGACCAAGTTGGCGCAGCCCATGATCCTGAAGCACCAATGCAGCCCCATGCATGGAAGTACGAGATGCGAACTGAAACGGCATTATTGTTCGTATATTCCCTTACAATTATTATTTGTCGCGGTTATCCTGCTCGCCGCCAGTCTCTCTCTGGGCGTTTTTGCGTTCTTCACACTAGGGTGCCTACATGTCTGTCTGTCTCAGGGTAAAGACATCCATTGTTGTCCTGAACGTGCCAGCGCGTGACGCTCTCGCGCACTCGGTGCGTGATTTGGGCGGTAAAATGGCGTCTATGCATTAGCCAAAGCTACGCGCTCGAGCTGAGTGACACCGTTTTGCGTGCACTTCAAAATGCATAAAAAAACGATTGGGCGGAAAAATGGCTGAGATGTCACCACTCAAGCAAAAGCGCGCGTGTGTATGAAGGCACTCTACTTCACACTAGAGCCCCTTGATGTTTTTTAGAAAGTACCGCCAACCATTGTTGCGGAAACGCGCAAGACACGTGCAACAAGGGGGTGCTCCGCCGCCATTCGCTTCCAAGGGTCGCTCATTTCAATGCTTCGCCGCCGTTTGCTTCCAAGGGCCGCTCGAGACACGGGCCTCGTGCACTGGCGCATTTGACGCCACTTGCAAGACAAACGCAAACACACCGAGGGACGAGGCACGTGCGATGTGCAGCCCTTGAGAAGATCATGGCGGAACAGCGCAGCACTGAGCTAGATTTCAGACGCCATGTTCTTCCCAGAAGTGGCGCGCGGTACGTGTCTCGAGCATTTCCACAACAATGAATGGTGCCACTTGTCCCAGGATAGATGGGCTTTACTCCACACCTCCGGGGAACGGGTGTGCAAACCAGGATTCAGACGAAGAGGAGGCCGATATATATGACATAGGAAGTGCAATCCTGCCGCTTTATTTCAATTTTTTTTAAATTTTTTTAGCTTTGAATTAAACTCTAAAAATATACCATCTTTTTTTTTTTTTTTGCAAAACAACGTTTGCGTGTCAAATGTGGTGGTCCAAACGGCCGCAACGCCGCAGTCTGCGCTTTAGAGAATTTCGAACGTGGTTGGAACTTCGAATCCAATCGGAAATCAGAGCTTATTCGACGTTATGCAAGCCACTATAATCTACGTTTGTACTGGCTCGTATCTCGCGCCGCCCGTTGGCCACTTCCGGCAGCGGCTGACGCAGAGCGAAGAAGATCTAGCTCAACACCGGCGTCGAACAGCCCGTGGCCCGAGCCCACCTCGAGGGCCCGACCTGCATGCGCAGCTGGGAGCATGCAACTCGTTTGTTCCGGAAAATTTCCGCGCCATCTATGAGGAAAAGGGTACAAATAAATAGCGGTTGAATCCCCCTTAAAGTGCAGACGCATCTGCGAAGTTCCGAGCACCAGCTCAGCTGGGCGCGCATTGTTCCGCAGCTACTTGGTGAACGCGACATGCCAGAACCACGTGGAGCCTACGTGTCGTCCGCTCCGTTGCGCCTGGACCTCGTCCAGCGGGTGGGCAACGTCACCGGGATTCGGCACTCGGGCTCCGTGCTGGTGGGACGCGTCAGCCGCTTCCAGGTGCTCTTCTGGTTCGGCTCCAACCTCACCTTCCTCTGGGACTTCGGAGACGGGAGTCCAGCCACGCTAGACGCGGTTCCACACGCCGAGCACGTCTACAATAGGTACTGGTCCTTTGTTTCTGATGTTGCACGAAGTAATCTCGCTCTGGTTGTTCTTTCAGGTATGATTTCGTTTTACTGTTCACAACTGAAGCGCGACTATTTCAGAACCTACATGTATAGCTTTCCGCTTAGACTACTTGTTAACCACACTAATCGTCACAACACCTGTTGGATCAAAAGCAGTCTATAGCTGTCGCCATGTCACTACGCGTGTGAGCGAGCATGCGCAATCGCTAATCTGCCGAAGCCGCGTTCACGCTCGCGCTTCCCGTGCTCGCGCGCATGAAGCACCAGCCGACACTCCACGCTTGCTGTAGTACCGTAGCCTCCTATATGCTCACAAAGCCTGGCAGTTCGACGACGGAGCCATAGAGTGCCCCGTCACAGATTTGGAGCTCGAGGATCAGGTAGCATGGAGCATCAAAGAGCCATTTCTCGGGAACCTGGACGTCAGCGCACAGCTTCTGCATCGGCGAGAACCCGAAACACACTTTTTCGCGCGGGAGAAGTGTGTTTCGGCGTCTCGCCGCAGCGGGGCGCCACTCACGTGGTTCTCCTCTCTTCCGTTGTCTGCCGCTCCAGCTTTTCCATTTCGGCGGTCGCTTCACGTGGCGATCTGCCAGGCTTTAGTCGGTATATAGGAGGCTATGGTTGTACATATAGGCGACGAGAAACCGAGGTAGAGAAGGAGACAAGAGCCCGTGAGGGACGTCGGGACGCCGAGACTCTGACTAGAACTAACTTGAGAGGGCAGACGCGAAGCTAGCTCGCCTCTTGTTTCTACTCACTCTTTGAACCCGGTCGATTGCCAAATGCCGGCGTTCAGCGTTCCGCGTGGAACGCGTTCGAAGAGCGAGTGGAGACGAATGCAGCTAGCTTTACGTCTATCCTCTAATCCTTCCAGTTAAAGCTCAACGTCCGGACACCCCCCCCCCCCGTGCGCTCTCGTCTCCTCTCCCTCAGTTTCTCAGCGCATAGCACGCGATCACAGAACACGAATAAACCAGATAATAGCGTAGAACAAAATGGCACCGTCGCAACCGTCAAAGCTAAGAGCTTCAGCTTACAGTCTCTTTTTCAGATGCTGCCAAACAAAGGAATAAAAGAAGCACGAGTTGATGCAGCAAAATGACTTGATGTTACAACCCTGAAACACACGCGTGTTAAAGGGATACTTCGATGAAAATTGAAATATACCTGTCGTGTTCAGAAATAGGCTGAATATGATCCACAATATCCGTAAATGACAATTGCACGTTTGTATTTTGAGCCTCATGGCTGTATTTATTCGTTATAAACGGCCCACTCTGGTGAGCGCTCGGAGAGCAGCCAGGCCCAAGCGGAGAGCACGTCACATCCTGCGCAATCGTGACGTAGTTTGTCTCGGGATGAGCAAATTTTCGGCGAGGCTGACATCGTCAGGATGCAGTAGCCGTTTAAGCGCGAAACACATGTACGACGAAACCGTCCGATCCGACGTGCGGACTGCCGGAATGACCTTGGGGGGAGAGGGTTTTCGTAGCACCGGAGAGTGTTGAAAACCCTCGCCTCCGACCGTCGTATTGCGTGGTCGGACGTCGGATCGGACGGTTTCGTCGTGCATGTGTTTCGCGCTTTAAGCCACCGAAGCGGTCGAAGCATGCCAGCGCTCGGGCCACCGCAACTAATCGCAAAGCTGCTTTTGTGTGAATTTTGAAGTGACGGGTTAATCTTCTATAATCTTGTAGAGGGGGAATAGCGACGTCTGGGACACAAAAAAGAGATTCACATTGAGTGAGGACTTCCTTCCTCGCCTCTTCTCTTGTGCTGGCCTTAGAACTGCCCGGATGACGTCAGGTTCAAAGCATGTTTAGTTCTAGGCAACGTTGCTAGATTACCTCAGTTGTGGAACTTCCGAGAGAGGGGATCTCACTCACTTCAGTCCGCCTCCCGTAGAGTGCCTCCATGTTGTTGGCCGCTGCGCGGCGGCCAACAACATTGAGGCACCTCTAGCCTCCCGTCGTTCGAAGCGCCATCTAGATTTTCGTTTACGAACTGTGTGTTCCATAGAGCAGGGCTGGAACGCCACCTAGACGCTGTGCTTCGAAACGTACGTATTCCGTAGTATACACTGCAGTTACCATAGCGGCCGTCCGGCGCGTCGAACGACGGGAGGCGAGTCGTGGTGAGTGAGGGGGGTACTGCTCGTGCATGCAGCGTCTATGAGCAGTTCCGTAACTGAGCTAATCTAATAACGTTGGTTCTAGGCTTGACAGCAGTAATCGTCACTACCTGTCAAGGTTTCTAGACGGACATTACAAACGAGGCTTTAGCGAGATCCACCAGGTGCTTTTTACTAATCGTTTAATTTGTTTTAAAATTTCTTTTTCGTGTGTTTGTCAACAAAATATTGATGTGTTCGATGTAATACTGCTCTTTCGAATAAGCGCCAAACTTTCGTTGTAGTATTCTTTTAAGGCTGCCTTACCTTAGCCTGTTGGTGCTTATTAGACGTAATAAAAGATGAATAGCAAGGTGTAGATTCTTGTATATATGTCCGCTGTAATGCTCTTTGGTGTACCGTATCCGATCACACAGAGTTCGGTCGGATTCGGCTACCTTTCCAATTCGTCGGGCGTTTTGTCGTGCATGCCTGGTTCCATTCGAGATTGGGTGGCATTCGTAAACATAGTAAACAATCTAATCGCCCGAATTTCTTGTTTTTGTTTTGTTTCTTGTTTTATTTTTCTCCAGAACTGGCAAATACAGGGTGCAGGTGACTCTTCAGAACGCTTACAGCCGGGCGGAGTTCGAAACGAACGTGTTTGTCCTGGAAAAACCGTGTGACCAGCCGGTGATCAGCATGTACAGTGCCGAAGAGGTATCGTGATCTTTCTACTAAAATTGTATCGCTCTTTTATTATAGCTAAAAAATAAACAGCTTTGCAATACACTTACTACAAAAGCGAATTAGTACACCTCCATCACGTGCTGTGTAACAAAGTCTCACTAAGGGACGTCTTGCCTTGAGATTCTCGCTCTATTTTTTACACGCCGCGAAACTTGTTTACTCTGTCTCTTTGCTTCCACGTTAAACTTCGAATTTCGTTGAGTTTGGCCGGAATTGCATTTAGGCCGGCTTGCCAGAATCAGCGTCTACGCGGAGACTGTTTGCGATGCAAAGCTTTATACCAACACGCCGGTCAAGGTCATATAGGCTATACACCCCCATTGGGGCTATATTGCTCGTATGACCTTGATGTCACGTCACGTGACGTCACAGCATCACGTTACGCACGCATGACGTCACAGTCACGGTACACACCCAACACGTGCACAGCTCCTTTGCAACACATTCAGTGCGTCTCTGAGTTTACCAAATGTGATTAAAACGTGCTTAATTATTGTTCTGTTTGTTCATTTTTATTTTTTTCAGGCACGTTATGATCAGGACATCCACATCGAGACGGACGTGAGCACGTCGTGTTCGGCTTCGAACAAAGTGAAGTACTCTTGGACGATTTGGAAACGGTCTTCGACCGGGATGATCGTCGTTCCCGTCCCTGTGAACAGACTGGGAAAGGATCTGCACCTCCCCGCGAGATCACTCCTCCCCGGAGAGTACGTTGCTTCCTCAAGGTGAGCTCAATGACACTATCGTCATCTCTCGGCTACATATACATTAAAGATACCGTAGTCTTTTTAGAGCGCAGCTCTTAGGCGCCCGTTTCCGGCTTGAGCGGCGTCGCCGTCGCCGTTGGCGTAACCGCGCGGTGCATGATGGGTAAATTTCCCTAAATTTAGCGGAAAATTTTTCCGCTAAATTTAGCGGAAAAATTTTCCCACTAAATCTAGCGGAAAATTTTCCCCGCTAAATCTAGCGGAAACTTTTCAATTTAGCACTTAATATCTTTCCGCTAAATTTAGCGGAAAAATTTTCCACTATATCTAGCGGAAACTTTTCAAATTAGCAGAACATTTTTCCCGCTAAATTTAGCGGAAAAAGTTTCCCCGCTAAATTTAGCGGACAATTTTCCCCGCTAAATATAGCGGAAAATTTTCCCTGCTAAATCCAGCGGAAAATTTTTCCCGCTAAATTTGAGCGGAAAATTTTCTTCGCCCTCACTCCTCGAGGTCACGTGACCCCCAGGCCACCTGACACCCCCCCCGTGCCTTCCCCTCTCCTCAAGAGCTGCGCTCTAATTCGGCGTTACAGGGAGTTGTAAACGGCTTTAATTTTTTTCTCTTATAGGCTTGTCTAAGGTGTGTTTTACGAAACGTGGTATTTCACGACATATTGTCTGAACGGGATTATAAATTATAATCCCGTTCGGACTATACACCTTTCAGCGCCTACCATCCTGGAGAAAAATGCTGAGTCATGGGAATACGGACGCAAACGCGGTGTCTCATATTTCGCCAAAGAGAGGTATTGCGCAATGTCTGAACGCGTACCGTAGCCCAGTAGACAAAAATGGCAGTCCCCAGATTATTGGAATGGTCACCACAACGAGTTTTCAAACGAATCTTAGCATAAATAAAAATGATTTAATAAAGCATTGACAGTGTATCTTGACATGCCACCATACAATATATTGGGAGGTGAAATTGATAGCATGAAGGCAAGTTATTTGTCCATTTCATCCTTTTTTCAGTTTTGTTCACCTTGTGTCGAAATTATATGCGCGTCAACCTTATGGTTGTCTATTCCGTCGTGTTCCCGCCTCCCACTGTCATACCTTTATAAATGATAATCACAGCTAGAAGCTCCGAGTCCGTCTCTAGGAAAGCGCCCATCTCTTACTGAGCAATACACTGGATAGGAGGGGGACGGGAGACAATGTATCGAAGCACATGGCTATCGGATGCCGAAATGCCAGCCAAACGATGATGTCCCCGCGTATGTGCTATCTATACTATAAACATTCCGTGCCTCCAGGGCAAGTAACAACCCCCCTCCCCGGCCTCCCTAGAAAGAAAACAAACAAACAGGAAATAGAAGATCAACACTCGGATCTCGTGGAGTACTATACTACTGAATCCTCGTTCCTCGTTTTTACTAGTGCTTTGATTAATTGTGTTTGTTATTAATTCAGCTGCTTCCTTCGGTATTCGGGGGAGGGGAGGAAATGGTGCATCTCTTTATCATTAATCAAGACGCCGGTTCCTTCAGCGCTGCCAGCTTCTCGCGCCTCTTATATTTTTGTTTTCTTTCGTCGGTCGTTCTTGGAATATGCTTTCTCGGAACTCAACGGTCGTCTCCATCTCTATGCATCTTTCTTATTTCGCTACTGTTATTTCTTTGCCCCTTGGGTACGTGCACTGTTTTTTCTTGCGGGTCTGCTTCATCTTCGGGTCCTTGCATATTCGTCTCCAACTCTCATTTCTTTCTCTCTCTGGCTCTTCCGCCCTCTGGAGTGGTATGCTGTACGATGTGCTCAGGCAGCAACCGTTATCGCCTAAGTGAGCGCGCGTCTTTCAGTTTTTTTTTAATTATTATTCGTGCGTTTTAGTTCATTTGTTATTACAGTTTTCAACTGTGTTCTTTTATGTTCTTGCCACCGTCGAATCGTTGCCGCTTTCCTGGAGTCGCAACCGCTTCCAAGATGTCTCGGCTCTCGTTTTTATGCTTGCCTCTTCGAGTTCTCCGCTGTAATTATATCTCTGACGCTGCTGTTCTACCGCGTAATTCACGTATGAGGCCGGTCCTGCTTTCCTGTGACACTTGGCTACATTCGTCTACGTTCTTTTTCAACGCGTAGAAGTTTCTTTTTACTAAAATCGCGTAAACGTGCAACGTAAAAAAAATAATAATAATAAAAAATCTCTTATCGAAGAAGCGTTTTGCGAATTGAAGCTGCCGCGGAGTTGGCCAGCTGCCAAGTTGATTTCGTCTCTCGGTCCAACTCACGTGTTAACATGCCTCTGGCTCCAGCTGCGTCGTCCGCACCGAAAGGAACACTTGCGTCCAGGCTCGGCATCTCTTTAAGGGCTCCGACGTCTTTAATGAAATAATTTCATCCTTTAAACCTAACTCAGTGTCCGAGAAACTACTGTACATTTTGTTTTTGTTTTTTCTTAAAAAAGAGTGTGGTTTTTTTTCTGTCTTGCTCGCATCTTTTCGAATGTTTTTATTTTTGTTTTTTTTTTATTATTGAGGAGCATTTTGTACGTAAAACGCGGATTAATTCTACGTGGTTTCCCGGTAAAAACGCACATATTTAGTACAGTTTACGGAAACCCGAATTTAGCTCTAAAGTTCTGTTACCGCGCCAACAGATGATGTTTCAGTATGTGTTTTTTGCTCCATGGTTTCCCGGTGTCCTGACTCCAAAACTAAAGATGAACTGGAAGAGGCTTTAGTGCGGTTTTCATAACGTAACCGACAACTTTAGATGCTCAAGCCTAATGTCGAGCGATGCCTTTACGGCATTAAACGCACGTCTTGTAACTGGAGAAAACGACCGCGCTGTTTGTGTCGACAATTCGTCCATCGTTAAATTTTTGCTCTGGACGGCCCTTTTTGAGTCCAAAGCCTAAGTCTAAGACAAGTCTAATAGGTCGACCCATTTTAAATAAACTGTAAAAAATGTTATCCGCTTGGACATTGTAATTTACCACGTACATATGTGCGGCTACGGGAGTGCACTATTATTTGTGAAAATATTAAAGCAACTTGCCTCGGTAAAATATTACAGATACAAACAAGAACGTTCTTGTCGACGATGCTAAAGGTGAGCCCGTTGCTAGCAATTAGAAAACACTGAAGGAGTGAACACGAACGGAAATATTTATTCGGTATTGCCTAAGGCACACAGACACGGAGTTGTGCCCTTTTCTTGACAGGCTGAAAACAAAAATGTGCAACCTAAGAACGAAGGGCGAGGGTAAGACGGGCCGGGGAGGAGGAAGCAGACGGAACCTGGAGAGGGGGAAGCCTCCTTCTCTCTTTAGCGTTCCGTCTGCTTCCCCTCGCCTGCCTGTCTTAGATCGCCGACTATAGACGGTAAGGGGTTTTAATCATATCAGGAAATGAAAACAAAGTGGGAGGCACTTTTCCTGTCTCTCTCTCATGTTTTTGTTGCTCCAACCCACACCAACGTTTTTCTTTTTTTTTTTAGTAAGATTTTTTTATGCTAGCTTTATTTGTTTTTTTTAGCTTTTACATTAAAAAGGTTGAATTGATGTCTGTTCATACGAAACGTTTTGTTTTTTTATTCACAACTTTTACGTGAGTTGAGATATTTTTAATTCTTAACATGCAAAACTGTTTTTTTTTGTGACATTATTGTACGTTCGACTCATGCGAATCACCGGATAAATTAATGTCAGTTTTTTTATTTATTAATCCGGTTTGTTTGTTTAGGTTTGGCGAACGGACATAGTATAATTAGCAGTTTTTATCACATTCTTAATTTATACACTTATGCTAAACGTAATGAAAATACGCAAAACAAAAAAAAAGGGACGACGTGTTTTTCCACGTGCCGCACAGCCTGATCACGTTGCTAGAGTCAGCGTTTACGGAACGGCGTTCCAGGAACGACGTTCTTAGAACGACGTTCTTAGAACGCGTTCTTTTTAGGAGGTACGGAGGAACGCCAGCGTTAAGGCCCGTTCACACTCTTGCGACCGAGTAAGACCGAGAGAGACCAGACCGGTTTTCAAGCCTCTTGCGACTCTTAGCACCAGCTCCGCTGCAGTGCATCCGGTCCTAGGACGTCGCAAGAGGCTTAAAAACCGGGCTGGTCTCTCTCGGTCGTACTCGGTTGCAAGAGTGTGAACGCGGACCTTACATTTTGCTGAACATTACGTTTTCGATGAAACGGTGGGAAAAACGGCGTTCTTTGTTTGTTTATATAATTAGCAAGTTTAGTAAGCGTTTAGCGCTTTTTTTTCTTATTTTTATAATGGATTATTGCAACCTCCAACTTCACGCCACAAAAAAAAAAAAAATTGGGGAAAAAAAAAACGAACTGAGACAAGTGTGATTGTGGCGACAGGACAGGTCGTTCGATCTGGACATTTTTAGTTTCTTGCTATATTTGATCTAGTAATTATCCAGCACAATAGAGAAATGTAGCGTTAAAGTAACGACGCGTTCCCATCGTACAAGTGTAACGGAAGCGCGGTCCTTTCGAGCCACTGGTACTTGTTACGGGAACTCGTTCCAAGATTGAGGAACTACGAGGAGCGCTCGAATATTCGTTCCTGTTTCAATGGAACGTGTACAACACTGGGTGTATAGTTAACGCTTGCGGTAGTTAACGCGGGTTAGTTTTAGTTTAGTTTTTTTTTTCTTGCTTGGAGAGGAAGCGGGGAACGTCCAAGGGGCAGCGCGCATTTACCTCTCCGCGCTCACGTTACCGCGAGGCAATTAGAATAATTACAACTTGCTAGATAAGCTCCTAAAAAACCCGCTTACTTCCCTTTTAAGTTCCGCTTCTTTTTGTTGCGTTTTTGCGGGAAGAGGAAATAATGATCCCCTTAATTAAAGAGCAGTCAGCAGCAGGTACACCGAAGGATTGATGAGAGAAGCGAAATAAACTAATCTGAGAGCTTTAAGCCATATTTAATTTTTTTCCTCGTTTTAACCGGGGATTTGGGAAGATTTTATTCCATGCCTTACTCTAGGAAATTTATACTCCGTTTCACAGTAAGACCGACTGTATCCGACGCTAGTATCCGATGGAGTATTAAACAGTGGCAAAAGCGCATCGTCACAGCGCTGGTCGTTTTCGTACGTTCGCTATCAACTGCTAAACCGATCACGCTCAGAAAAAAAAATATAGGAGCTTGATCATGCTGACAGACTGGTAAGCACAAAACGTGTGAAAGGCCTTCCAGGAAAGAAGAGAAGGGCGTCTGAACGGCACCGCCCACCGAAGACTCGCTCCCATTTCTGACGCATGCCGTGAGATGGCGCAGCATGACAGGAATGGCCGCGAAGCGCGCGACCGCGCCAATGGGTTCGCTTTTGCGTGCTAACAGACATCGATTTGGGATAAACTCACAATAAAGAGAGAAAGAAAAAAAAAAGTACACTTAGTAAAGCTAAGACTTGTCTCACGATTTGAAGGTGGTGAGTTCATATCCTGTAGGGGGACTGAAGTCTTTTTTGTATGTGGTTCTCTATCGGCGAAACCCTTTTCGGTGTCAGAGAAGTAAAGCAAAAGAGTTCCTTGATACTTTCGTTTATGAGTTGCGACAATCAACACGCATACACGGAGCATGTTTGGGTGTGGGAGAAGGAGTAAGAACGTGGCGTTTTGCTCAGTTCATTTCGTCGGTATGCCGCCTTGTTTCTTTCTCAAGACCTGCTCTGACCCGCATGTAGGTGTGTTCATAAGCAAACCAAAGAGTGCGCATAAAATTGATTCGTGTCACTCGGGAATGGTGGCGGTTATTTTTTGGTTGTCTCGGTGTCCGTTTTTAGGCACCGTGTTTCCGTAGGTCTTCGGGTGCTGTGTGGGAAAGTATGCTTACAGGCTTTTCTTTTTTCTCTTTTTTCTCCTAAAGTTTGAGTTTTTTTTTTTTATTAGACAGGTGGTGTGTTGCTGGTTTTTGTAATTCACGAATTTCTTGTGGTCACCTTTTTTTCTTTTGATTTTTAGCGAGACAGAAAATTTGCGATCGTGGGTACATTTAACTATTATTCTTATGCATTAGCAGCTCATTCCCGTGGGGAAAAAAAACACAAAAAAAATGTTGTTGGCATTTGTGAAATGTGCAAATCTTCAGTCCCTATCAAGTGTAATTATTTTTAATGAGTGACCATCTTGACCACGCTTTTTAGGATAGTCAAGGAAAACTAGGGTATGAATTGAATAGGGACAATAAAACTGCCCAAATACGTATGGCTTTCTTTTCCCTCTGCCTTCATCATGTGCAGAATAGAATAGAAAATAATTTTTGTACTATGTTTATTGTTTGATATTTTTAAATTTAATATAGTACAGGTATACTTAAAATGAAAATATGAATCAGAAATTGTGTAAGTGAAAAGCCTGAGCTTTTCAGATTTTTTAAGATGTATCAAGGTTGAGCTAATATTTCTGGAGATGTCCCATCCAAAATGTTAAACTTGAGTGAAGAATCGATTTCAACCCTAAGGTGGACAATATTAATACATTTATATTACATTATTTCGAGGTTGATTCCTTTTTTTCTTATTGAATTTGGCAACTTTCGTTGCAGGCTGAGATGCTGAACAGCGTCGTTTACAAAACAGAAAACATCACATTCCACATTATCAAACCTCCTGCTGAAGTCCTTATTCAAGGAGGTATCTGGCGAATGATTGCAACATCAATGAATGCATCCCTTGAAGCCAATTTCAGTGCAGACATCGATTGGTCTCAGTGAGTTTGCATATATTTAGTAAGGGTTTCTTACAGTGCAGTGCTATGTAATAGGATTGTAATACTTTGTTCTGAATGTAGTGCACCATTTTGAATACAAATTAATTCTTATATTTTATCAATTCTCATTAAGCATTATACATATACTTTTTCTGAAATGTGCAGTACTAATACCACTTCAATCTTCCTGACAATATTTAGTATATATTTTTTTTTCTAGGCTAAGCTGGGAATGCAGCAGACTTGGCTCTAATTCACCCTGCTTTGAGGGCACAAGTCCCTTCTTGCTGGCAACTAATAAGAGCAGGTTAACATTTCCCACTTCAAATCTCCATGGGCATCTTGGAACATATTTATTTCGCTCAACTATGAGTCATCATTCATCGTCAACATCTGCTGAAGTGGTTCTCGACATGTCTCATGGATTCTCTCATGCCCGGTGAGTTGTGCAAAAGTTTCTACTATTGGAGGTTTTGGAAGCACTATTTTTACACTAGCCTTTCATCTCTAAAATTCATGAACTATAGACTCTACTCTAACCTTCTTTTTGGCCATTTTTATTTTGTGATGGGACGTGATGAAACATTCCACAGTTTTTCTTCAACTAAACCTTTGGTGACTTTCTACTTTCTTGCTCATAGTTTTTGAAACATATATTAATTTATTCTTTCTCTTTAAATACATGGGCAGCAGTAGTTAGTAGTTTTTTTTTTCTGCACATATCAGTTTGAAAAACACTGACAGAGAAGTAAATTTATACGATTTGGGATCATTCCAAGGCTTCCATTAAAATATGGTGCATAGCTGTTGAGACAACATTTTCAGAAGCAGATGCTGGTATAGTTGTATCAAATTCTGATGAGTTTCACGGAAACATATTATGCTGTTTCTTTTACTGAATAAATTATCAAATAAAAAATTGTTCATGGAAGACACTGCTCGAAACCAGGGTAATTTGTTGATTGCTTATTTTATGACCATAATTTCCACAATTAACACAATTTCGTAAATAAGTGGACAACAGTATTCGCCAGACAAGTATTCTTTTAATTTTTTTTAATATGAATGCTTTCTTGAATTTCAGTACTTTCTACATCACATGTGAATCCTGTGACGGTCACTCAGTAAATGCTGAAAAGAAACTGTTGCTACAAGCAGCTTGCATAGACTGTGACAATGGCAGCGACTTTGAGTATGCCTGGAAGCTTTGGCATGTACTCGATGGGAATCATAAGTTTCTTCTCGGTAGGTCGATTTTGCCTGATTTTGCGTTGTTACAGAAAGCCGCTACGAAGTTACACATTCAACCCAATGCAGGTGATGGAAGGTGTGTAGAGCCTGATGGCACAACATTCTTACTGCTGTCCAAAGACACCAAGAATGCCAAAGAGCCATCTGAGAAGAGCCCTCCTGATGTCAAGGAGGAGAAAGGTGAAGCTCCTTATTATATTCCTTAGGAAGGTCCATTTTAATTGGTTCTCCTTGATGATTGGAGAAGAGAAAAGAAAAGGGAATTTAGCAGGTTAGTTTTTTATTGTTGTTGCTTGGGGTGTACCTGGAGTATTCTTGGGAAAGGTTGGAAGCTTTCTGTTTCAAGTTTGGCACTATATAGGAAAATAATATATCTAAGTTGATATTTTAGAATTAAAAGGGGCAGCTAAATATGGTTGGATTTTTTTTTATTTTATTATTTTCACAAGAATTTGAGACTGCACTTCGATATATATGTTTAGTTTAAGATGCATCATATGGTGCATATTTGTTAGCTGGCAGAGTTGTATACAAAGTTAATATACTGGCAGAGGTCTGCACCGCTATCTTTTCTTTCTAAAATGGTAAGTCTGAGCTGCACTGATTTAGTAAAGAGTTTTCTTTTTAAATTCAGCTGACTAGAAGGGCTGTTATTATTGTGCAATTTATTGACCAGCAATGAGCACCATCTAAGCATTAGAAGATTAGGCTTTTGAGATTGCTGCAAACTTTTTCTTTGACAAAAAGAACTGCAGTTCTTTATTTCTGATGTTAATGTTATTCTTTGGTACTTACTCAAGCATGCTTGTACATTTCTCACACCATTATTGTTTTGCTTTCTAGGGGATGTATTTCCTCCCTTTCCTGCGATTTTGGGATTTACCGATGAACAGACAAGACTTGAGAAAGGTACTTACCGGGTCCCTTGATGATCAGCGCTCTTTGTGCATTGACTTTTCCTGAAATCAAACTGAAAAAAAAAAAGAAAAAATAATTCAACTTTATTTTTGGATAGGCTGACTTTAGCTCATTTCGCTCTTGCAGGTTATTATGGTGGATTTGGCTTCTTGGCATCTGAGAAAGAGTCTTCAAAAGTCTTCCCAATTCTGCTCTCGTCTAGTGAAGAGTTTGACATCAGAGAAAACTCAAGTTTCATCTTTGGTATGATCCACTGTTGTGCTTTGAAGTAATTTGCAAGTTCTTTACAAAAATACTAGTACAGTTAGTTCAAGAAAGCGATCTCTGGTGTTTGCTGTGTTTCTCTCGGAAGAGAAATGCTTCTACCAAAAGGACCAACGTACCGAACTAGGTTCATCTGGGTAACATTTTTGGCAGTAAAATTTGGTGTCCGTCAATAACCTGTCTGAGTAGAACGTGAAAAAACCTATGTCCTGTTACTGCTAACTGGCTTGCAGAGTTTGCATACATCAGTTAAAGTTCTTAAAAGCGTGCAATGTAAATTAGCTACGAGTTGTCAATCAGGTGTCAACTAGTAGTTGATTGATTGCCAGGTCGCTGTCAATTAGTTGTCAGTCAGTCGTCAGTCAGTTGTCATGAGCTGTCAATCCACTGAAGCTGATCTTTTTTAAGAAGGTTCATAGGCTCGTTGAGTACTACAATAATATTAAAGAGTCAGTTATTTCATTTCATATTTCAAACACTGATCTGCTGATTTGATTTTATACTGGCTTTGGAACTAAAATCACGTCTCGCTTTTATTAAAGGGGGCGTGCAACGGTTTCCGGACTCCGGTCAAAAATTTGTGGAAGTTGCCCTCTGACACTTCTGAAGTAAAGAACAGAAAACCGATTTCGCCTGCGTGTCCTAGTTCTTGTGTAAAAAAAAAGATAAATATTGGCATTTCTGGCACCCCTCAACTCACTCCCAGTCTTCAGTGTCACACCTGGTCCCCCTCCTAGTGACGTAATTCGGGGTGCCGTGTAGGTTCCCGTGTGCTCTCTCGGAGGACACTTCCTCTCCCTCTCTCTGCTGACATCAGCGGGCGTTATGCTGCAGCTTAGAGCCGAGCGAGGTCATGTAATCTTCTCGCCGTAGTTCCTTCAGTTGCCACTTGCGGCTGCAGGTGGGGGAAAAAGCTAGACTTTTGCTTTGCGATTATGCAGCGGAATCGCAACATTTTTTTATTGAAGGAGATGTTTTCTCTATCTTCTGCGACACGATAAACAACATAAAAATGACAAGATGCAAATTCTTTTAATCTTAAAATCGTTGCACCCCCCCTTTAACTTTTATTGGAACTACAATTTGCCTAAAAAAGTGAGTTTCTATTGAAAACACATTGTTATCAAAGCTGTAATAATTGTAGCCTTTAAACTTCAATTGGCTAGCTTCCATGAAAAAGATTGAGCATCCTCATTCACTCAAGTAAATGTAACTCCTAAAGATTTGATGTGTCACTCTCAAGTGTATTTAATAATGATACTGGTTTACACCGTAGATGAGAAATTAAGCCAGCTCAGTATGACTGCTAGCCCGGGATATCTAAAAATAATGTGTTGATGCAGTAGGGATACATGACTACACGGCTCATCCAGGTTGAAACAGGCAAGTGGGTAGGAATCAAACTCAGTATTCCTGGGTTGTGCAGAATGATCATTTTCCCCATGTGCTCTAAGTTGCAGTGTGATAATACACTCGACCACTGGATCCCCCTAGAATGTGTGACAGTTACCTTCATTCAGTAAATCCTGGTCTTATAAAAAAAATATGTAACCACGAAATGCATTCCAGATTTGTAAGGAAGGATTGAGGGTTGTCTGCATGCTGCAACTTCATGTATTCTTAAAAGCAATTCGACCTCAGGACATGCATCTGCATGTTAAAACATTTTTTGTTGAAGATGTGATTGCAGCAATTCATTGAAGGCAGCATTCATTCATACATAAAGTTTGGCATGCATTCTTACCTAAGGTTTCGTGTTCTGTTTAGGAAGACAATCTTATCTGGATGACATCAAGGAAGGTCCCACAGGAGAACTGGGAAGTGCAAGGGCTCGTAACCAGCGTAAGTGTCTATTACTAATACATACTGATATTTTCACGAAGCGGCTTGGTAAAAATAATTGGTGCCGAGTTCTTATTTAATTTTGTTTGACTATACTTACACACTTGTATGTCACTGTCTGGTAAGCACAGCAGGTGCAAAAGAAATAATGTGTAATTTTGCTTTGCCCATCTTTCAGGCATCTATTTTTCGAGACCCTTTTATGGTACTGAAAGAAGTCGATTGGGAGCTTTGAATGTCCATCAAAGGAAACAGCCGGCATCTTTGGGTATGTGCTTATTTCTATAGTCGGGGTGACCTGCTGATTCATCACTTGTATCTTGTGCTCTTGTCTAACATTATTTTTATTTGAGGTTTTACTTTGGGCCATTTAAAGCTATCACTTTTAAAGTGATAGCTTTAAGGAGCTTGTGTTGCAGAAAAGCCAGCGTCGGTGTCGGTGGGAAGGGAAAATCGTGATTGGTTGACAAGCAATTAATTTGCCTTCAAGAAAAAATTAGAAGAATTTTAGGTGGAGCAGGACTGAACCCACGACCCTTCGGTTCCGAACTAGACACGCTACACACTAGGCCATGCAGACACGCTTGCACGGCTTGGGAAGGAGCGGGGCTTTATATTTAGCTATCGCATTCCACTCTTAAAGGCGAAGCTTAAGCGTCCTCCTGTAATTTTTTGCATTCAAGGATCACTGCAAGCTCGTCGGGTCAGAAGCACTGGCGAAGCATCTCCCAAATACGTTTCGAAGGTCTTACAAACCATGCGGTACCCTAGAGTGATGGTTGACATTGGTCCTAGTGTCTCAACAAGATCACCCCCACATTGGCTTACTTTGCATCCTGGGGTACTTCGGGTTGGATCCACATACTTGGCTCAAGTCAGTATTTTTCGAAAAGGTGAGGAGACGCCTGGTTCATGAGAACTTTTATAAAATTACAAAAAAGATATGTAAGGCTGTCTGTCATGAGAGCTTTTAGAAAATTGAAAAGATATCTAAGGCTGTTCAATTTTATTTCGTGACTTAGAGCAACAAACTCTTCTTAGAAGAAACTCTGTCATGCACTACTACCAAAAATAATGTTAACAAATTGAAATATTTCTTTCAATTTCTATTTCTATCTTATTGCAGGTTGTCTCCAAATATGGCAAAAATGCCAACCCCAAATCCGTGTATAGAACAGAATAAAATGACTAACTAGAAAAATCATTTTTGGAATTGTTTTTGTTTCTCTGTGAAGCATGATGTTAAATGCAACTGTTTTCTAGTACAGCAGAATATATATGTCAAATTTATTCAATGTTTTAATAGTCCAGATATGAGAGTGCTTTTTATAACTACTACATTAACTTATCTTCCCCTACCTTCACCATGACTGGCAGTCTTTACAGAGATAGGAAATCTATAGGATAGTTTATGCATTATTGTGTCACCTATCCGACACAACTTTTTCGCAGGTACAGGTGCTCTGCTGGGTGAAACCATGCAGCGACTTGATGTCGCCGTAGGCCCCCTAAATGGCCGCTGCACTGTGACACCCACCTCTGGTGTTGCACTGGAGACGGTGTTCCGCCTGCACTGTATGGAATGGAAAGGTGCTCGTCCTCCGTACCTCTATGAACTGAGCTACAGCCTGACACCTGATGGACTGAACAAAATTGTGTACAACGGATTCCGACCATACATCCGCTTCTGGCTGCCTCCTGGATGGAACTCGCAGAGAGGCATCGGTACATTAATTTTTATTCACCACCCTTTTGTAACTTCGATGTTACCTATTTGTTTATGATCAGTCCTTTATTGTTCATTTGTCGAATGTTCAATTCAGTCATTCATGAAGTCACTAAGCAGTCATTATTAATAGGGAATAAGCATATCAGCTCTCTTTATGATTGGGAAGTAGCACATAAATTTGTAAATTTATGCATATTGACATTTATTCAATTGGAATTCACGTACAATCACCTTGCTTTTTGTTGCAGTATATTTGAAAGTCGTCGTGAGGGACAGCAGTGGAGTGGGAACCCAAGTGTGCTCCATTGAAACTGAAGTCGCAGCACCCAGGCTCAATACATCGCTCGCCAATTACTTGTGAGTTCTTGCAGTTCTTTGATTTGGAAGTGCCTGTTATATGTGCAGTTTCTATGACCTGCATGACAAATAAACATTTATTGATGCCTTTTTTTAAAGACACTTTTCTTCTTTAAAAAGAACATATTTTTGCATAATAGAATTGTATCAATGTTTGAACATTTTGCCATAATGTATGCAGAAATGCTTTAGTTTAAGATTCAAGAGAAAATAACTTGAGGATCTTAGTCCAGTGGAACTAAGCTGTCAGCTAGTAAATTACAATAAGTTCTGGTTAATGCCTCTTATTAAACCATAAATCAAGGCACTGTTCATTTGGATGAACCATAGCTCCAAAGCCAAATATTCGTAATGTTGTATGGACAGCAATTTCTTTCTCGCATTTAAACATTAAGTTACTATAATTTGCCCGGAGCAGTTTCAGCACTTTGTTCTTAGATGCTTTCTTCTCGGATGTAGGCGAAATATTACACTACATCCACGGTCGAAGTTGGCCCAACTCATCGGTGAACAGAATCATCAAGCAGCTTTGAATCGAATTCATGTCATCCTCCACATGTTGAAAAATGTCAGAGCGGTTGGAAACCATCCAAATGGATCAGGAACTACGGTCAAGAAAAGAATCTTCAAATTTACCCTGGAGACCCTCCATTATGTGCACCTGTTCGATTCGGTGAGCGCGTATACCTCTGCTTTCTTCTCTTTTTTGGTGAAGATTTGTGTGAGTACGAACAAATAGGACTTCCCTAGATTGAACGGTTGTCAGAAAAATTCAAAGGTGGAATTTTGTCATATAAAGAGTAACAACCCTTGTGATCAGCTGCATGGCCATCATGTGACGTAACGTTTGTACTGAGGTTCTACCAAATGTATGACTGGCCTAGTCTCAACAGCAGTTCCGATCAGCCTCGTAACATGCTGCAGCTGTTTTACTGCTTTGCATCATAGATATCGAACATCTGTAGCAAATATTGATACACATTCATAAAGTTGCTTGGCCGAAAAGCAAGCTTGCCACAATGAACGCAGGCTCAAAGCAGGTTCAGAACGAGCCCCCATTTATCTGCTGAGAACTACAGTCTTGGTGGTATGTAATGCCCATTGCAGAAGGGTTATGGGAACTAATTGTAAGCTCACGCTGAGCAGGAACAGAAACGCTAATGGCCACCAGTGAATATCACTTTCTGCACTCCGGCTTGAGCGAGCAGGAATTCAATAATCTGCATGCATGATTGTTTAGGAGCACTTTTAAACTACGGCCACTAACACATAACATAACATGCAGAAATTGTCTGCTGGGACGGCTGAAAATGCGGCATGTAAACACTGCAAAAGAAGTGGCAGTACGAACAAGTAACATCCTTGAGTCCTAGCTAACATGACATTGAGGCACAAGCTTTCTTAATAAACAGCCAACCAGCTGAATGCCCGCTTTGAGGCTGCTGGTAGCATTTTTAATATATGTTTTAGAGTGGAACGTGTTTTCCTATTAATGCATACATGTTTTGACAGTGCTCGAATATGGTCTCCGTAAATCGATATCAGTCATATATTTTGGTTCAAGTTTTGAATGGATTTACCCATTAAGTGATTGTTCTCGAAAAGAAAGGTGCCTGATTTTTGGGACGTTTACGAAAATGAAACATTTAAACCACGAAAATAAATCTTAAGCTTGCCGATTTTCTTTTAGTTCGCAACAAGAAGTTTACTGCTCACACTGGGAGTGGTGCTGGAACTCCCGTTTCAAGTAAGCGCTGTCATTGTTTTATTGCTCGGATCATGTAATGATATCTCTACACTATTGTATAAAAAAATCTAGGCTATTTTAGTTTCGTGTTTGCTGACCTTATCTCTTTCATTGCAGCCATTTAATACTTAAGTTACTATGCCTCACACTTCCTTGATATTGTGGTGCTAGGTACTCCAAACACTTTCATCTCTATAAGACTAAATAGTTAATGTCAGCATCCCAATGCAACATTGTGAATTTGCTACAAGGAGCATTACTATAGCTTCATTCAGTGAATACAGTTTTAAGCATAACTCTAGCTTTATTCAGCTGACTCGTCATGTTTTTAAATGACAACTAGCCACTTCATTTTTCAGGAATATTTTATGCAATATGTAATGCTTGTAACATGGTGCAGTGCGGGTAAAAACGGTACTGTTGCAGGGAGACGATTCTGACCTTGGACGAGCTGCAAAACTGCTACAATCCATTGTGCAATTTCCGAGACCAACTGCTGCCATCTATAAAGTTTTTGCACCAACGAGCACCGAAATTATTAACATCATGGGAACTCTTATGAAGCTGGCTCAAGAAGCGGGCAGACATGACTGGCAATTTCTGCTCATGTGCAGCCTGATCCTCCGTTTGACACTCAAGGTACATATACCCCTTTTTCTTCGATGGATGGATTCAACACTGTGGCAGTTGCTGACGACAAATGTTAAAACTTTTTAGGTAGCAGTTGCATCCTTCAACAAATGTCTGACTTATGTCTGTGGTGAGATTACATCGCCGCTTGGTGTTTGGAGAAAGTAAAAAAAAAATAGAAAAGAAACGCAGATAACACCTTGTGACTGGCCAATGTAAAGGGGTACGGAGGATATGAAAGAGAAATGGAGTGACAGAAAAGTTAAGATTCTAATGACAAAAGTACAAGTCTGTTTCTGAAATGAAATTCCCAGGATTGCTATTGTTGCTTTTCCTCGCTTGTGCAAAGTAACAACTGGCTAGATTACTGCTATATATATTGTTTCTTTTCAGGCATCTCTGCAGGAGGACTGTGCTCCAAATAAAGCAATTAAATTTTCATCACAGTGGGTGTCGGTAGCATCCGTATGTTCGTCAGCAGGGACGTCACCTTTGGAGATTCACTCAGAATGGACTACTGTTACTTTGCCTCCAGCGTTCTCAGACGACCACAGAAGGTGACTGACATTTTTGCGCATGTAGTAATGCTTTACTGATATTGCCCATTAAGAGTTGTGCTCACTCAAGTTTGATGTAAGAGCTCTTTCTTTGCAGGCTGTTACATTGTTGTAATAATAAAAAAGTAATACCGTATTTACTCGCACAATGAACGCACTCGCGTAATGAAGGCACCCCCCAAGTCGGCTCTCAAAATTTCGACTTTTTTTTTCACTCGCGTAATAAACGCACCTTCACTCGGACGTCAAAATTTTGACCCCCTCCCTCCACGCGCGCAGAAATGAACGCACTTTTCTATCCTGGTGCAGCGAGGTCGCGAATGCATGTGCAGCGTGAGCGAACAAAACGCCTTGTGAAAGGCGTTAAAAAAATAAAAAAAGATCCAACGGAAGCAAAAAAATACAACATAAAACAGAGATTTCTTTTTTTTTTTGCACAGCGCAGCTGGATTTTGGGGTTGCGCGCCGCGCAAGGAGTTAAGAAAGAGAAGCGGAGAAGCCCTCGCCTAAGCAAAGCGAAACAAAACAGCTTGCGAAAGGCGGCAAAAAAAAATCCACAAAACCAAAAAAAAAAAAAGTTTTTTTTTTGCTTTTTATTTGCACAGCGCAGTTTGGTTGCGCGTCGCGCGCAAGAAGATAGGAAAGAGAAGCGGTGAAGCCCTCGCCTAAGCAAAGCGAAACAGCTTGCGAAAGACGGCAGAAAGAAAAAACATAAAGAAGGAGCTTTTTTTTTTTCGCAGGACGCAGTTTGGTTTCAGGGTCGCGCGCCGCGCGCAAGGAGATAAGAAAGAAAAGCATAGAAGCCCTCGCCCAAGCAAAGCGCACATAATGAAGATCCTGCCCTCGCCTCCTCCTCGCACTTTGGAAAGACAAGCGAGAAGCCCTCGAAATGAATGCACTTTTCTATCCTGGTGCAGCGAAGTCGCGAAAGCATGGGCAGCGTGGGCAAACAAAACAACTTGCGAAAGGCGGGAAAAAAAACACAGAAGCAAAAAAAAAACACATGGAGAGGGGCTTTTTTTTTTGCGCGTCGCAGTTTAGCTTTGGAGTCGCCGCGCCGCGCGCAAAGAGATAAGAAGTTACGTCGATTTTTGCGGGATAAAAGGTCCGTTCATTATGCGAGTAAATACGGACGCAAAAATTTTACCTCGCGTAATGAACGCACCCCCAACTTTGCCTCGATTTTTCGAAAAAAAAGTGCGTTCATTCTGCGAGTAAATATGGTACATAGCTTTTTCTGGCATATTTGAAAGACCTGCGCTACATATGAGCTGTTTTTTATTTTTTTATTTCATTAATATAGAAATAAATATAAATTTATATTTGAGGGACATAGTTTCAATGGGCATTTTTTCATGCTTGCCTGATGGGGTGTACTTATGACCTTATCGTGTCTTTTGACTGAAGGGTTAGCAGAAAATGTTGCTTGTGACCATAAGAGGTTGATGAGGTAAAGGTCTCTATAAATATGATTTAAGTTTGCTCAAACTAAAATCCTATTGGTATTCTGCTGACCTGTCACATATCAGCAGCATTTGTAAATATACAACTGATAATTTTTTTTTAATTTTGCGTTTTCCAGGTTTACTGACACATCTAGGAATTGTGACATCACTTCCATGTATTCGTTTCCCTATATGCCATTCAAGGCTCCTCCATCATCACATGCATATCCTGTGCCACAGACACCAGTATTTACTGTCATTCTCAACAGAGTCGATTCTGCTTCTCGGAAAGATTGGATTACATTACTTTTCAAACGGACATCAGCAAACAATCGAGTCAACAAGGTGAGATTTTTCATGTGGGCCTTTTACTGATTCACCAGCTGCGTTTTGTTTTAGAACACTGATCTTTTCTTTTTTAGTTCTTGAAAACTTTGGTGAAAAGGTTTCTTAATAAGCTAACCAAAATGTTTGTCGTCAACTTTTCTCAAGTTTTTTGCAAATCAGTTTGATTTTTATTATCACTTAATATTGCACATATTTTGCGAGCCTAAGCATGCACATTATCATTTATATATTGATTTCCAATTTATAATTTGTTCTTTAAGCTGTATTTATAGGGAATCATTAAGGTATATGCCGGTACAAAGCTTCTACAAGAAACAGCAGGACTGTTATGTTAAATCGCAATTGAATTATATTAGGGAATCGTTTGACTCTTCTTGCATATGTTGTCAAGTAACATATAACCTTAGCATAATAACGTACTACTGTGTGTTATCTCTCTACTAAAACACTCACATTTTTTTAGGCAATGAAACCATCTTTTCTGCTTCAGCCAGGCCTTGCAAACAAGCATCTGTTGAACGTCACCAGGACCCTGTTGGGGTATTCTTTATACATCAAGATTTCGTTTCGCCAACTGCCTGGACCCTTAGGAATACATCTGAGGTAAGTTCCCCCTTACTGACTATAGCATTTCTATTCATGAAAAATCTCTCCATTATAAGTGAAATAAGATGCAGAGTTTTACTCTAAATAACATGAGCATGATGGATTAAATATTGCTACGTGTAAAACATATGAGGCTGTATGTGCTGGTGTCTAATAATAGGTGGAGATTTGCACTGCACCATGTGGGTGCAAATGATTTTGTTGAGTTGAGTCACTAGCTTGGAGCAGTTTCAACGGTCTTCGTCTGGGTGACTCTGATGTGCCTGGAACTTTGTCTCAGCCTGGACTGTTAGCGCAGGTGAGCAAAGTTTCAGGTGTGTTGCAGTCACTCCAACTCACCAGTGGATCGTGAAATGAGGCATCTCTAGGTAAAAATGTTACAAAGTTGTGCGAGTCATGTTGCTTGTCTACTTCTTTTAGCCACTGCCTGTACATTACATTAAATGCATCACATAACAAACAAAGAATATAGCATCTGGCACTGCAATCAAATCAAAAGGTATCTATGCATGAATGCATTAATTAGAAATCTAGCAAAATAACACTCCCACATTATAGCTGTCCTTTCCTTCTTACAAATGCATGATACAATATTTTTTTACTCGCAAGCTATTCATGAATTTCTGAGCTACATTTGCTGTCCAAACTTCGGCGGGCACACATCTTGCTTCTTGACTGCCTGCCTGAAAATTTGTCTCAAACCTTTCATAGTGTAGGTGAGCAAAGTTTCAGGTGTGTTGTCTTGGAGGACACACTGCATCTCTGCAAGACCAAGTACATCAGTTGACTTTTTGTTTATCTGTATAAAGCGGTGTCTAAATCGAGTCTTACAGATTTCACCTTGTTTCTTATCAATTCAACTTTTTTATACAGCCCTGGAGGATACATTGAGGATGTGAATGGTGCAAGAGTCATTGTGCAAGATAATGGCAACGTTGAGATTTTTGTTCCTGAGAGAACAATGACAGGTATGTCCAGTGCGGGTGAAGTACTGCTAATTTCTGGCTTACATCTCTTAACTTTGCTATAAGCTTGCATGTGTTAGAGCTCAGCGTTACGTATTATGAACTAAGAAAATATTAATCATATAAATGTCGCTCGTGTGTGTACTACCTTTAGCTTTATTTTGTTGAGACGGCATTGCTTGTTAGTATTATGAAGGAAGTGTGCATTGTGCTATTTTCAAAGCGAACTACCGTAGAATACCGTGCATCTGCCCATTCCACACTAAGCGCCCACCATCGGAATTTTAAACATTTGAGCAAATATGCACAGTACATATACATGTAGAATTGATGACCTCACATGCGCCCATCCCCTATCTTTTGCGATTATCTTCAAATTTTGGGTGGGCACTTGCTCGGTTTTTTACAGTAAGTCTAAGTTCATTACCCAGAGTTATATGGAACATTATGTAACTTGTTTGAGAATTAATAATGAGGGGTAGTTATATCTATGTAGTATGAGGTTTTATCTTGATTGCAGATGCTCTCTACAAGAGGTCTGTTCTTGTTCGAGCCAAATTTATAAGCATGCATGATTTTGCTGGATGGTTGCGTCCACCAAATAAAGCAGTCCTAATATGTCTTTTTGCACTTAATAATTCTCTTGCTATTTGATATAGAAATAAATGTCACAAGCCAAATGCACATTGCAGTGCTCCTTCAGATTAGAGTTCCTATTTTTTAATCTAATAATTCCTCTGTGAATTTTTCTTTGATTCAGCACTTGGGATATTTTACCTGATCATCGCTCAGAAGCCACAAATAAAGAAACGCTGGAAATTGACCTATGGAGATAGGGACATACCATATGACATAAAAGGATTTTGGCAAAGATGCATGCAGTACATACCAGATGATCACCAATGGAACACCACGGGCTGCTTTGTCAGAAGCTCCACAAATGAAAAATATGTTCACTGCCAGTAAGTCTATTCAAGCAACCCAGCTCTCATGAGCAACACTTTTGTGTAAAATGGTGTTGTGTGTTTGTTTAGACAGCGGGAAGTTAGCCCTAATGGGCGTTCGGTGTTTCTGCTGTAGGTGAGAAATTTGACCAGTGTAGTACCACTACTAGCCTGGGGTCTTTAGCGTGTATCACACAGTAGTGATGACACTAACAATGCTCATCCAGATTGAAACAGGCAGGGTGGAGACTGGACTTCTGTGTTGCTGCATTTTGGTTTGTGCAAGGATGTTGGATGTACTCATATGCAAAGGATTCATGTGCTCTTCATGTTAAGTACAGTTTAGAATTACCATATCCGATAGACTGTGCGCTCAAAAAGTGCAACAAAAATGGCAGAAAATATTTCTTACTGATAAAGTATTTGTGATCTTGGCATAGAGGTCTATGACAACTTGAGAATTTGAGAGGGAGTAAAGAAAGTAAACCGTGGCCTGCAGCGAGTTTAGAAAGTAGTCTGAACCTGAAGTTTTTTTTGTGTCTTTGCAGATGTACGGGTTCTACAGTTGTAACAATGAACACAATTCCCCTGCACCCAAATGTCACAAAGGTTCACACACAAAGTCTGTTTGCTCGACCAGTCAACGGACCTGTCATCATGTTTGTCCTCGTCAGCTTCTTGGCTTACGGTGTCTTGGTTGGTCTCCTCCACAAGAACCAGCAATCCTCTCATAAATCGAGACACATAGTTTCCCTGGAGCCTTGTGTGTCCACTGCTCGCCATCTTTACTTGGTCATTGTGCGCACTGGACCATACTTTTGTGCAGGAACATCGGCAATGGTAAGCAGATTGTAGTGCAAGGCAAATCTAGGGGTAGCACTCATACTACAGTGCATTCCACTTAAGGGGGGACACTACCTGGGCATGTCTACTTTTGAACTGCTCACTCAATCGGCGTGAAATTTGCAGGTGGTGTTTGTAGCCATATAGAAGGAGGGCATGCAAAGTTTCAACCCTGTAAACCAATTTTATGAGGTACTATACCCCCAAAACGTAGCTTTGGATGGAATCTGCTCAAAGAATCTATCGTTGAGAAACGGTGTTGATCACCACATATTTTTCTGGTGGAATGCATACTGGAATACTTGTTGCCGGTTACTATGAAAAGAAATTTCAGAAAATATGCATTTTTCAAATAAAAAGAAATTCATGAAAGTTTTTTTCGTTTTTTTTTACATTTGCCAAGTTTTGCAAATTACAATTTTTCATAATAAAGGAACATGAAATTGTAAAATCTAAGTTCATAGTAACCGGCTCAATAAAGTTTCGGCATATAATCCGCAAATATTAAGTCTCTCGGTAGTTTCATACTGAAACGATAGTTTTATTAAGGTGGGATTTGCTGCCAAAAGTGAAGCTGAGATAAATGCACTTAAAGTTTCAAGATGACGTTTTAAAATTTTCTTTTTGCATCTTAAATGTCAGAAATTCTTTCCAGCAGTCTAGGGGATGTCTTCCTCAAACTTCTTCTGATATACTGACATTGCTTTCAGCTATTTTCACTTGTGGATGACGAGTGCTATGCAGTGCAGCACACCTCACCAAGATATAAAGAATAATTATTTTTGACATTGTTTGTCAGTGCACATTGACAAGACTTTGTGAGAGTGTTCCTTGTTATCCATACATGCCAAAACTCTGCAGTTCTGAATATGCATTTTTTGGAAAAAAGGTGCAATTCAATGTAGTGTCCCCCCTTAAAACGATAACGAGAAAACCCGAAAATTCATTTGTTATAACGGATTATCGTTGTATCTGGACTAGAAACTGAGCATTTCTAATCTAGAAACTGCATGAGCATTTCTAATCTAAAAACTGATCCTTGTCGGCAGTACATCGTTGTATGTTGTATCGCTATAAATGGATTGCACTGTATACTCTATACATAAAAGCTTTATGAAATAATGGTATTATATTGTGTGCTATAATGTGATTATGAGTCGTTAAAAGAAATGAATACTAAAAATGCCTTTTGTAGGAAATGTAGGTTTTAAGTTCTTACAAAATTTTAGGGAATTGTGTATTTAGATTGAGCAAATGCATTTCACTGCACACCAAAGAAGCTATTAACTTCTAAACAATTGTATTCAATGTACCAAATTAATTTCCAAGTTTTCCTCTTAAATGTTATATAATCATATTATACTGCATACATAATATATTATACTGTTTATTCTGTGAGTGTATTGTTTACTTTGATCAAAATTGTACACGACAATGTGCACTGCGCATGACAAAACAAATACAACTAAAAATTTGACATTTTAAGAGAAATCTTTTATAAGGTGTGCTAGAAATAGACTTAGGATATTTAATAAAAGCAGAGAAGGACAATTTTTTAGCTCTCCAGCTTAATTTAAATGTACAGAAAACAACTCTTTGCAGTGTGCACTCAATGTTTGGGAGGTTTGTCTATGGTCCCCAGATATGGAATGCACAGATATTATACTAGAACAGTTTGGGTCACTCAGTCAGTTTTACAACATTAGTATGTAGCTACAACAAAGGAATGACCACATATTTTGAAGCATTGTAATAGTTCATCTGACAGATAGGTGCATCTTAATTTGTGATCATTCTTTTGCTTTTATTAAAAGCTGTTAATATTATAATATTTTTTTAATAAATGCATGTTTGTTGCAATTTTCGTTCCAGGTGTCTCTTCGCTTGCACGGGGAAAATGAAATGTCGACACCAAAGGAGCTTTTGGACCCCAGTGGAGGATCACAGTTATTTCAGAGAGGTTCTAGTGATGCCTTTCTTATCAGGTGTGCTAAATTGTTTTTACCCGGACTACACCTGAAACTTTGCTCAACAAGAGATATGCTTTGCATTGAGACAGTTTATTACATGCATCACTTTTGATACACATAATTGAGTTCTGAAACACTAGACAGGCAGCAAACTGTTATGCATGTCTGTGAAAAAGGTGATATGGTTAGTTCTACTTCATTAATAAACTCAACTTCTTAGATAATCTCCCTTTCATTTATAGTTTTTGATTTGTCCACTCTGGCATTAAGACATTTCAGCAACCACAGTGCCTTTGCATGATACTGTTATATATTTTTTAGAAGATTGCAGGCTCCCATATGATGCAATGGTGTCCAAAATTTATTTCTACAAATTTTGGGCACCACAATTTTTTTTCAACTTCAGATGCTGAAATAGTTTTAGTACATGTTAGAACAGGTGAAGGCACATTGGCATAGTGTAATAATATTTAAAAATATGTGATTTCCCCAGGCCCATTTCACTTTAGGATGAGTACAACATGCACATCATATAACTGATGAAACTATATACATCACTGGTTCTCAACCATTGATGTTTCGTGGACCCCTTTTGGATCGGCGGAGATGTTGGAGGACCCTGTTCATTGTAAGGGGAAGGGAAAGGTATAGGTTAATTATGATAATGATGTAATAAACAAACATAACTAAAGGCTATAGTGTGAACTAGTCTAATTAACCACAAAAACTCACCCGAAAATTGAAACGTTCCTTCTCAATCTGTAAAAAGACCACTTTTATTGGCGGGCTTCACAAACCCCTAGAATTCCTTCGCGGACCCCAAAGTGTTTGTGGACCCTCATTTCAGAACCACTGATTTAGATAACACAAAAGAGAGTAGAATATGTTTAATGTGATATTTATAGATTGTGATCCTTTTTGCTGCATGTACAGTACAGGCAAGGGGCTAGGGAAACTCTGGAAGTTGGAGGTCTGGCACAACAATGCAGGACTGTCTCCATCGTGGTTCTTACAGGATATCTCTGTGATGGATCTACAAACAGGTGAATTTACGAAACTCTATTATACAACTTTGTTCTTCATGCCTCTGTAACACAGAGCTGGACAGCATTGAGGACAGATGTGGTTTCAGTAGCTTTTCTTGAGAACTTTGATAGACAGTGTATCATCAGCCATGAAAAAAAGGTTTTCAGCGTATTATGTATGATGCCCATGTTTGCACATTTACAGTAGGCTCGCGATAATTCAAACTCGGATATTTCGTACTTCCGGTTAATTCAAACAGATTTGAAAATTTTGGTTGTCCCGCTATGCTTTTAATGTATTTATAAGCCGCTTAATTCGAACGGCGTTTTCGCTTAATTCATACTTTTTGTTCTCACGGCCCCGTTGAGTGCGCTTCTTTCCGAGCACCGGTGCACCGCAGAGAAGCAATACCCGCGGAGCTTGCGTTTGCGAGTGTTGCTTCTCCGCAGTGCACCGGTGCTCGGAAAGAAGCGCACTCAACGGGGCTCAAGCGGGCACACATTAGCGGAAAACGGGGTTCACATTATGTGCTTCAAGACTAGCAATAATGACCAAGACGACATCGAGGATGAGGAACAGCTCACTGGCATCATGCTTTCTGGCCTTGAAGCACATAATGTGAACGCCGAGCTGGCGGAATATGCTAGTCTTGACGACGATGTGTGTGTTTGTCGTGATGACTCATTAGAGGACATAGTACAGGAAGTAATGCCAGCACAGTGCAGCAGTGAGAGTGAAGGTTACGATGAAGAAAGGGATGACCCACTACCAACTTTCACAGCCCCAGTGGCCTTTGAGCACATCGCTCAGCTCCGAAAGTTTGTCTGCAAAGGAAGAGTCCCGTAAAGAGCTACTTGCATTGGCTAATATTGAAAATTTTGTTTTGAGATCTCATGTGCTGACTAAACAGTCCACAATCGACAACTTTTTTGCCGGATGAATAAACTTAACGTCACAGTTCTTTCACCAGTGTGTTATGCCCGTACTTGCTTATAATTAGGCCTATGTAGAGGAAATTGGAAAAAATCTGCTTTGTATGTGTAGCTATCCATGTAACAAATCATAACGTTGTCTAGTATCATATTTAGATGAATTTCTGATAATTCAAACTTCTGATAATTCAAACTAAAATCTGTGACTTCCTGGAGTTTGAATTAATGAGAGTCTACTGTATTGAACATTGAGAAATAATGTGTCGCTTACAAAGAGTTCTTGTTGCTTTGCAGAAGTTGTTTCACACTTCAGTTTTAACCAATGGCTTTCTGTAAGTGATGGAGATGGCACAATTGGAAAGGAGATACCAGTGTCTCCAGCAGAGCAAAGCTTATTCAAGGTAAATCTACCTTAAAGTTGTGAAGGTGTGAAGTTTAAAAAAAAAAGATCATGCATTTTTAGTATGTTTTTTTAATACTACAGTCACTGATAGGCTGAGGATGGGCGAGAGGTCTTTCAGTTGTCCCACCTCCAGGCTGAGCTTCGAGCATGCACATGCCACCAAAGCACGACACAAGGCAACAAGCGCATGTTGGAAGCCGGGCATCTGAAAGAGATACCCTGCAGTTTTCATCCTATCAGTGACTGTAGTACAGACCTTTGCAAACAGAGCACTCTGGCCGCCGCCATTTTGCGAATCGAGCGACCCATATCAGCCAGAAATTTCTGCCACCCGCCTGAGCTGCGGAAAATCGGTCAGCGCGACTCCCCACATGCATTGTGCATTCGGAGTTCACCGCAGCTTCTCTTGAAAGTTGTTACTTTATTCACCTGTTCAGGATGCTTACCCTCTTTGTGTTATCTTTTACTCTGAGAACCAGGCAACACCAGGGCTCATAGCCTGCTCGGCCTTCGCAGGAAATGAACGAAGAAAGCGAACGTCAAGCAGCCCGCCACCCGGGCCGTTTGATGTTCTTCGTGGATTATTTCTGTTGAGATAATCTCCAAAAAGCCTTCTCGGCTATGTTCCCGGTCTTCGCGAAAAATAACGGATCGGGTCCGGGGTATGGGGACAGAATAGATATGTTCGTTCATTTGCATTGGTGCTGTGAAAAACAGCTGCTTTCTTCAAAACGTGCCCCAAAACAAATCGGATTTAGTTTGATCGTTGCAAAGTGACCATCGTCGACACTGTATATTAGATATGCTGGGTTATATGAGAGCTTTCTCAAATGCTCTATCATATAATGTGGCACCGTGGGGTACATACACTATATGTTGTTCAATTGATTAGACTTGTTGAATTTCATGTTGTGAACTAGGAATACCCTCGCAGTTTGGCTATCCTGCGGTGTGGTCGAATGTTTTTGGCCGTTAAGGCCTTTGTAGATTGGCATGGCTGAGCGTATGGGGCCGTAAAAAAATCAACGTAAAATGAAAGAAACATTCGAGTTACACGTGTTCTGTCGCGCACATACTGTCCAAAAATAGCTTTAAATTGTTTGTTTTTGTTCACAAAAATAGTACAACGCTTTCTTAAAAACCTAGAGAAATTCTATGAACCATAGAACACAAAAGAAAGAAATAAAACAAGGCAATTTGGCCACCAGCACCCGGAATTGTGCCTACGCAGGCTGCCGCAGTCCACTGACAAGAAAAACCCGCAGCCCAGTGCACTCGGGCAACACTGACATACACTCTCAAAATCAGTGGCGCTTACTGTAAATCGCTTTGTTCGAGACTGCCGCTAGAAGGATCTATACGTAAGCTCGCGACAATTTAAACTCTGATATTTCATACTTCTGGGGTAGTCAAACAAATTTCAAAATTTTGATTGTCTCGCTATATGTTTTCAACCTATCTATAAGCTCTTGATTCTAAAGGCGTTTGAGGTAATTCATACTTGTTCTCGTGGTCCCATTGAGCGCGCTTCTTACCGAGCTCCGAGGCACTGCAGAGAAGCAAGACGTGCAAAGCTCGCTGGATAAACAAACTTAATTTTGTTTTGAGGTGTCATGTGCTGTCTAAACAGTCCACGATAGACAGCGTTTTTGAGGGATGAATAAATTTTTTCTTTTACATTTCACCAATGTCCCATGTGTGGCTTAACTTCTTATGATTAGTTGGCCTATGTAGAAGAAATCATCAAATATCTGCTTTGTATGTGTAGCCATTCCTATAACAACTGATAAGTTTATGTTGCATCATATTTAGATTAATATTTGGTAAATCAAACTTAATTCAAACGAAATTCATGACTTACTGGAGTTTGAATTAATGAAGGTGTACTTTATTCTTGTGAGAAAATGACCTGAAAGAATAAAAAATAACATAAATCAATAATAAATTCATATAATAATAATAACAATTCAATAAAAAAGTTCATCTCAATAAAGACATATTTTAGTACTGCTACTTTGATAACGAGTTTTGAAGGAAGCATTGACTTGAGACTTCTAGAGGTACTACCATTAGATTGTACATGCTGAAAAAATGCTTTCTCTAAAATGATTGTTTTCTTTGGAGATGTGTGCACTCGCTGCTCTAACATCAGAGGCAATGGAAGGGCATCGTGTAAGGTTTCTTTTTGTTTTTTTTTGTTGCTGCTCTTCTTTATATTTATGTAATAGTTTAGGGCAAGTGCATCCATTCCACTTGAGGTCATTCTCAGGGTTTGCTCGGGTCATGCTGCCATGATATTTTCAAATGAACTCTTAGTATTTCTCTAAGGGTAGTATGACTGAAAAAAGCTTTACCTTGAGTGGAGTTGGGTATAAAGTAACATTATTCACTCTCATTTTATAGGAACTCACAAACAACCTGTTGTCTGCATTCAGTGAGCACCACCTTTGGAGCTCAGTTCTGGCAGCTCCCAGATGCAGCCTGTTTTCACGCATCCAGAGACTCACAGTGTGTCTGTCTACAGTCTTCTCATCATCTGCCCTCTGCACTCTCTGGGTGTGCTTTGTGGTGCCTGAGGTATGCTTCAGCTGCTGGAAACTGCTCTTAAGTTTTGGAGTTAAATCAGTGGTGTGCAGTGAACAAGAGGGCCCAATAGGCCCCTTTTGTGATTAAAATTACTTATACAAAATAGAGTTGTGTAGCTCTTAAAATTTACAAAAGTTCTCTTACATTAGGGGAAAGTTTAAGGGGAATAGTTTTCAACCCTTGTGCACAAGCTTTGTTTTGAGTAAACGTGACAACTGAAAAAATAGGAACCATGTTGAAAAGGGGAATGTAATTGCATGTACATATATCTAGATGTTTAATTATATTGCCTGTTACTTTGAACAGTAATGGTGAAAGTTCCTTAATTTAACATAGTTGCTATGGGACTGTCCAGTCGTTCAGTGCACCGTCACGCTGCATGTGATCACTTTCCCAAAAACTGTTCTTGTTTGCAGCTTCTCAGGATCGTTCCAAGTAAAAGTATGGCTTTCTATGGTGACATAGAGCAGTCCTGCTGCACTCATCAAAATTTTTCCCTCTAGCATTGAGCTCATATCTCAGACAGACTGACATCTTGCTGTATAAAATTCACCTCAAATTTGCTTTTTTGGTCTGTCATATTTTTGCATCGCTTTCATTGAAACTAAGCTTTGCCAGCATTTTGTTCCTCAAAATTGAGATGAATTGGACTAGTCTTCATCTTGTTAGAGAATGCACTTTTATAAAAATATGCCTGTTTAATTAATGCCTTTTTAAAAATTAGTTCACTGATGCTCTCACGTATGGCAGACATGTCACAATAATTGATGATACACAATTTCCTTAGATTGTGGTATAAGAGCACAGCAAAATTAAGTTAGTATAGCCACCAGGTTGATTCCTGGCTAAAAATGTAACAGAAACTGCACTGCAACTATGAACATGCATAACCATAACTGAGGTTTTTGTTGGTTTTAGCCAGTTTTATCTCTTCTTGTCTTCACAGCCATCGACGCAGAACATCATCACTGGGGTTTCTGTGTGGAGGATTCTCCATGCCATCGGTTTTTCGCTCGTGGTTCATGCCTTGCATCAGGTGCCGGCTGTAATCTTCCGAAACAGCACATGCACCATTATTCCCACCAAGGTCCTTGCACAGTGCTGGCAGCTGGTGAACCGCATTCCAGGGTCGATTTGCCGAGTCGGCAAGAACTCCTCGCGAAGTGCCGGAAGTACAAGTGAGGGATCGACAACCAGCTTTGATGATGGCGATGAAACCGACTCCTTGTCATCGTACGAAAGCATGTCTCTGTATGGAACGAGTCTGAACGCAGAGACTGAGAAGGGTTCAGAGGCTTTGGACTCCAGCTTTTATTCGAGGTTGGTGCACAGAGGAGCTTTTTTTCATTGACAGGAAATTGAAGTTGTTGAAAGTTCAGATCAGGCATGTAGCCACATCGAAATCTTCCGTTTTGCTGGGGCCTCCTCTCCCCCTTCCCCTCATCCAGCATTTTGTCATAAGTGCCCCCCCCCCCCCCAACCCCTGACTATGTGCCTGGTTCAGATCAAAGATGTTTACTACTACTATATGATTTTATTACTCTGAAGTACAGTAACTTCAAACCTGAGCATTTTTTTCACATTCTATTTCTCTTTAAAAAATACATTGTTTTTTTGTAGGACTGCTAATTGTTTTGTTGTACTTATCCGGTCATGACTCTAGTTTCATGTTTGTTTGGGGTTTATTTTCTTCCAAATTTGGGATGGTGTTTTCTTGGGGTTTATATTTTCCACACATTTGGGGTTTTTCGGTGCCTATTTTTGATGTCGGACAAAACCTCTGCGTTAATCGGGGGCCTATGACGAAAAAATGGGACATGGGACTGGATTTCCCCATTCCTCTGGGGGCATGCACATTACCCGGAAACTTGAGAAACTTCCCGGTACCGATACAAGAAGAAAACAAGAGTAGGGATGTTGATCTACAAAGAAGCAGCCTCACAGGCAGTTCTTTGTGGGCTCTATTCTGGGTCAGCAGAAAATAAAATTGTAGATAATTCTTCCCATGAAGCTTTGGATTCTTTTATTCAAAGACTGTTCTACTTCGGAGTTTTTTTTATTTTCCCCAATTTTGATCAAACCTTCTCTGGGGTTAATTTTCTGAGTTTATCGGTGTTTGTCGAAAACGCGGAACTCTAGTCATAACTTGCGTTCAACTCGTACATGACCTACATGCTTATGAAGTGAACAAAACAAAATTGGATTGTCTTCCTTTTCTCGCTTTTCAAGGAGCCCCTTGTCTCCGCTGGAGGCAACCCTGGTGCAGTGGCAGGACATTGAGGTCTGGGCTCGTAGAAAACGGGAGCAGATTCATCATCTGGTCCATAGCATCAGTCAGTTGAGTCTCCACCACACCCTTCAAGGTCCTCAGGAAAAGTGCCTTGCTACTGGTGAGTACTGGACATTGACATCAGAGAGAACCCTTTGACTCCCCCAATTACTGTGAAACACCTGTAACTTTCTTGCAAGCATGCCCTTCTGATCCTTGCAATAAGTGTTTGCCAAGAATCATCATTTTATCTTAGTGGCTTCACTATTCCCACACCTTTCTCTTTAGCAGTGTTTGTCTATTTTGGAATGATAAACTATCCATACTTTGTTTGGGCCAAATTTTTAGCACATCTAATGAATGCATTCACTTGCATGAACCCATTCAAAGGTTTTCTACATCTTTTTCAGGATGAGAGATCTTGCATCTGTGGGATGCCATTTGTTCTCGGGTGCACCTTGGCTTGTTGCAACACAATGCAAGGAAAAATCTTGTCTTGTTGCAGGTGATACTTCAGTGCGTAGCCCCGGCCCCAGTGGAAGTGGCTACCTCCCTGAAACGGCATGCAGAGTGCCTTCACTCGAAGACAGCTGTGTCGCCCTGCCCTCTTGGGTGGGGCTCATCGGATGGCTGGTTGAAGCAGGCGTCATCGTGTGCTCCGTGTATGCACTCGTAGCCTACAGTGAAATGTGAGTTCTTCCATGTGACTCATGATGTCTACATTCTGTACTTTGTGTTAGTGACTCTTAGACCACTGAAAAGCTTGTAGGTTAGAACATTGTAGCTTTCAAATGTGACTTGAGTGTCAGAAACGTTCGTTGAAAGGGAACGTCTACTAAAAGTTGGCATGACTGAAGCCTTGGCTGTGGCCTGTGCTTTAGGTATAGGGAACATTCAATCAGTGTACATCAACTAAGCATATCTCTGAAAATTGTTTAATTGTGCAAATCCTAACATCTGCAAACAGTTCTTTTTTTTTTGCTTTCCCTCTTAAGGAAATATGGTAAACTAGTACTTCTTGGGCTGCAGCTTCTACATAATTTAATAATATGCTACTTTCAAGAAGTATTTTATTTGCTGAAAAGAACATCACCTTATAGAATTTAATCATCGTTTTCTGTGAAACCTGCATTATGAACAAAATTTTTGACTGTAACAGTGCTTGCACAATTTTGGCATTTTGCATATATATATACAGGGTGTTTTCACAAAAAGGTGGACAAATTCGGTATTGCGAAAACTATGCATTGGACCAAAAAAATGCTCGTGTCGTTTTGGTCCAAGGCCAAGGGCCTATTTAGAAAAATTATTAAAGTTCAGGATAATTTAATTGTTAAATATTTTCGCATAATTAATTTTCTTAAATATTGAGTTTAAGGGCATGGTTTTATTTGGAAACTTGCTGAGCATCATTGAAAACACGAAATAAAAACATTGGTGTGCGATAGAACGAACGCGCTTCATTTCACAGCTTTGTGAACAACAGCACCACTTCGACGAGTTTTAAGTTTCGGTTTGCAGTCAGACGCTTTCGCAGCATCAACGGTACCGCGCCTCGTGGAGAAATAGTGTAACCAACATCTGCTTCACTGTCCTCACGCAATGCGGCAGAGTGAGGCTGCACTATTTCTCCACGGGGCACGGTGCTGTCGGTGCCGAGAAGCGCTCTGATTGCAAACCGAAACTTAAAAACCCGTCGAAGTTGTGTGGTTTTCAGAAAGCTGTAAAATGCAGCGCGTGCCTTCTATCGCACTCCAATTTTTTTTTATTTAGTGTTTTCCAATGATGTCTAGCAAGTTTCCAAATGAAACCATGCCTTTAAACTCAATATTTATAAAATTAATTACGCGAAAATAATTAACAACTTAATTATCCCGAACTTTAATAATTTTCTAAATAGGCTCCCGACCTAGGACCAAAACGATCACAAGCCTTTTTTTGGTGCGATGCATAGTTTTCATAATATTGAATTTGTCCACCTTTCTTGAAATGCCCCTGTATATATAGTGAACGAAGAGGGGAGAAAGTGATTATTGGAATTTATTGCAATAAAGTTAGGAAACTAACAGTGCACAGAGAGCTGGTAAAAAATTGAGTCCGCCGAAACCAGTGGTCATGGATTGTCTAATCGGTTAAGGCGTTGCCCCTGAGATAGGCGAAGGTTGCGGGTTCGATCCCCGCTCCTGGCCCAATTTTTCGCCAGCTCTCCTTCTCTTTATCTTTCCCTACTTCTAGTGCAATAAATTCAATAATCACTTTCTCCCTCTTCGTTCACAATACTACTACAGCTGCACTTGTAAATATTCACTCATTCCTCATATATATATACCAGTGGTTCTCAACCATTGATGTTTCGCGTACCCCTTGTAAATCGGCAAAGATAATGGAGGACCCCATCCGTGGTTAGGGAAGAGAAAAGTATAGGTTAATAATGATAGTGATTTAATAAATGGACATAACTCAAGGGCCAGCGTGAAGTAGACTTCTCTTATTGACATACACACGAGAAGACTAACCCGAAAATTGGAGCGTTTCTTCTTAGTCTGAAGAAAAAAAAAATGTTTTCTGCCGGGCTTGTCTGATGAAGCAGGGCTTGGCGGACCCCAAAGGCTCCGCGGACTCTCATTTGAGAACCACTGATATATACGGTGCAGCCTGTCCTTAGGGGGAGGAGTGGTTCCGTAGATACCTTGGAAGACGTGCTCTTTCCGACATTTGCAATTTGAAATGATGTGCCCACGTCGCTGCCTCCAATTCGGAACTAACATGGGCCCTAGAGGAGCAACGGCTATCGTCTACCCAGTTACGGGAATTCGAAACTAACAGTACACAAAGAGCTGGTCAAAAATTGAGTCCGCTGAAACCAGTGGCCGGAATGGTCTTAATCAGTTAAGGCGTTGCCTCGGATAGGCAAAGATTGCAGGTTCGATCCCCTCTCCTGGCCCAATTTGTCGCCAGCTCTCCTTCCCTTTCCCTTTCCCTAGCTTTGATGCAATAAATTCCAATAATCACTTTCTCCCCTCTTCGTTCACAATATTACTACAGCTGCACTTGTCAGTATTCACTCATTCCCATTATATATATACAAATAGTGTGTTGGTTTGTTCTCTATAGAGCTATGTGCCATTTTAAAAGGGTAATTGAATCCAAAGGCTTAAGAGATAGTATATCTTAAAATAAAATTGAGCAAAACTATAATTAAAGTTTTGTATATATTCATGTACCGAAGAAATAATGTATCTACTTTGGACAGGATAACCTTTTGTTTGCAGTAGTCTCTATTCACTCTACATTCTAAGTGGTCTACAAAAATACTTGATAACCTGTCTACTAATTAATATCTTGCATTATGATTAGGGGTGTGCGAATATTCGAAACTTCGAATACTTCGCGAATAATGCTTGCTATTCGATTCGATTCGGCTTCGAACTTTCGCTGTTCGAAGTATTCGAGTTCTTCGAATACTTCGGAAACTACGAATAATGCGGAACTCGCCGATTAGTGTCAACTCGCGGTAGAGTTCCCTCTCTTGATTTTGGACTGCGCAATATGATTTCGAGCTTGGCAAACCCGAAAACCAACCTAAGTTCCTTTTTCTTCTTTTTTTTATATGATGCACTGGAAAGTTATTTGCGGTGGCGCGATCTGTCCTCTGCTTTGCGATGATGTCTGGATTCCGGTGTTGGCGAAGTGGTCGGACGCATGACGCTGGCGATAGATTTGATGAAGTTTGCAACAGCACGTGCATCGTCGAGGCACAAACGCGACGGACCACTCTCACTATTATGGATTCGAATATGGATTTACGGATGACCTCGGCTATCGGCGATATCTGGCTCGTGTTATTTTCCGGTTCATCGGTTTGCCGGTATTCCTTTTATTACTTATTTCTACCAGTTTTCACTGAAAGTAAAGCTTGCTCCCTCCGCAAAGAAACAAAAAGAAAACGATGTATTTTTAATTTATTTCTTTTTTGTGTCGCCTCTACCGGCAGAACTCTTGCACACGGAAAGAGATGGCGCGATGTCAGGGCGTCTGTGCGGCGCTGATCGCACGATCGCCGATCATCTCCGAAAACAAATTAGTTTGACTCTACGTTTATACAGCCTAGAATCCTAATCTGCCTCAGCGACGACGAGTCTCTCAGCTGTAGATAGAAATTTAGCGAGTGCAGTACAACCGCTAGCCTGGGGTCTTTAACGTGCACCACGCAGGAGTGATACACGACCGCACGATCTCCAACTCTGCTGTGGCCTGCCAACCCGCTCCGCCTGTGTGCTTCGGTCTTACGTGCACGTGGTTTCGTTCACCCGCTTAAAAAGGTTTTGCACAAAGTCGGTGCAGCTGCGCGACGCGGTCTTTCGACTTCGTATTGTGGCTTGCCGACCCGCCACCGCTTGTGCACTTTCGTTTACATTCACGTAGTTGCGATTCGTCATCGCGACGCAGTCTCCTACTGCGTTGTGGCTTGCCAGACCCGCCTCCACTTGTGTATACCTTCATTTACGTTCTGCACTTCACTCCCTGAATGGTGTTTTACTGACTGATATTTTATTTCATCTGTTTCTGATCGGTCACATGTGTGACATTTTTTCTTATTGCAATAATAATGACATTTTCATAAATGTTTGTTGAAAAAAAGTCCAGTTGTGTTTTGATTGGAGCATTTTTGTTTAAAAGGAAACACTGCTCCTAGAGCTTTTTGTTTAACTTGTGATTCAATGCAAATTAAAGTTACTAGCTTATCTTCCATTACAATCTGACTCGCAAATATGTACTTGGTTCTGATGCAAACTAATTAAGTTTGGTAGTATTGAAAATTTAATTCGCAAAGTTTATGGGAAGGATTAAGACAAATTGAAATACTGAAATAAGAAAATAAACATATATCAGTGAGTAAAGGGTGTAGATAGTTCACTCAGAAATAATAATAAAAAACATCCACTGACCCATTTTACTTCGTTTCCAAGAGAAAATCGTCCTGTTCAGGACAAGACGATAAGTGCATGTCAATCTTAAAAAAACACAATTTAAAAAACAAATGTTTTCTTAGTATATTTTTGCCTGAAAGAGCAGTCTCTCCCTTAATTCACATCAAATAGAAAATATTTGTTTTAAAAATGTTCTTATTCGAAACTACTATTCGTGACTCGAAAATATTCGATTCGATTCGATTCGTAATCTTTAGCTATTCGATTCGATTCGCTTCGAAAGATTTGATATTCGCACACCTCTAATTATGATACTATACTCTTTTTAATATATTAGTCAGTACCTATTTACAACTGAGAGGTTATGCTCCATTTCCAACTTATTACCCACTCGTAATGGGGTTTCCTGCCTAATGAAAATGTTCATTATGGAAAGCTTTTCCTATAGGAAGCTCAACTCTCTTCCGATAACAGACATTTTTAGAACGTCCAGGTTATGCAATAGAAACAGTGACTTTTTTTTCTTCACATTTTTGTCATTATTACCTTCTTTAGCATGAGGCACATGTTGAGGATTATATATGTAACATGACGGTGTACCGATTTTTCCAGGTTTCGGGTACTTTCAAACATCCTCTGTTTCGAGCTCATCATTCTCACCATCCTATCGTCTGTATTCCTGGTAAACCCACTTCAGGTAAGTACACTCTTGTCATTCTGGAATAATTACAGTATGTAAACTGAGGAGGAAAAAGGTAATAGCCACTCAGCACTAGCTGGATAGGACTGGACACACAACCAGCTGACCAGCTGGATCAGCTACTGCTATTTCGTCACTAGATCTTACCAACATATGAATTGGTAAACAAATAAAAAATAATTTGCTTTGACCTAGTAGTAGTTAACAGTCTATTGGAAGATTTCTCCTGTAGAATTAGGAAATAACATGGAACCGTTCCTAATAGATTGGGGGTATGTAAGTGCAGTCTAAACGTATTGCATTCAGGTGATCTTTTTTTTAAAGCACACTGTTACACGGCGGCAAGATAGGGGTGACACACACACATAATTATTGCACAACTTACTGGTATTATTCGAAGTGCTTTTCAATATCACTAAAAATAGGCTGTTGCCATTTCTAATCATTCCGTAGAAATGATGCTGTACAAGCAATTGCTTGCATATTTAATACTGCAAGCCAGATGAATCGAAGTAACCTCTTGGAATGGACACAAAACGCTGCTGCTTGAGGCTAGATGCAAGGTGCCCTTCATTTGAATACACTTTCAGCTGAATATGTCCATCTTGTGTCCAGCCTTTCAGTTCTGAACACCAGAGCTGGAAGACGTAGGCTTGTTCAACTATGTATAATCAATCAACAGTTTGGACGGTATGGTAAGGAGAGAGTTAACATGAATGTTTGTTTTTCTTCTTTGTACTTTGTTTCAGGTCCTCGTGATCTCCCTTTACTTCACCACACAGTCGTGCCTTCGACCATTCGGTGCCTTCATCGTGCTGCGGTGCAGATGTGACGCCGCACTCAGGCGGCTTGTGAAGGATCTTTGTGGCTCCACAAAGAAACGCGAAGCTGGTTCAAGGCCCAACTTTCACGCCCTGGAGCCCAGAGGATCAGCGGCTCTCAACTACCTCCGCCACCCTTCGGAACATTCCCTCATTGAGGCGAGGAAACGGTCCCTTCTTGCCGCTGAAGCCACAGAGGCTCTTCGGTGGGTGTTGTTTTACAGCCTTTGATTTTGCAACTTTTGATTGACTTGTAAGTGCAGTGCAGTCTTAGCTCTTTATTGAAAACAAACAGAACGTGGGCGCAAGTGAGCTGCTGTACTGAACATTTTGAAGCAATCTGAGACTGAGGAATATGAAAGGTGACACTAAGAAGAAGAGGAGAGAGAAATTTTATTTACAACGATGCTTATTCAAATTTTATTGCGAATATAACGCCTCCATATAAGGGTTCAACAAACTGAAAGAAGGGGAAAGATCCTTCCCCACTCACGCCACCCTCGTTTGACACGAAGGAATGAAATGACTTCGGACCCTCCACAATGGCGTTACCTTAGAGGACTGTAACAGAGATAACACTGGAAGAACAAGGCCAGCGGGGGCAGACCTTTGACCTTAAATGAAAAGAGCTCTTGTGGTGGCCTCACAAACTCCTAAAATAACAACATAAAAAACAAAGAAAAACCCATCACACACCACTAATATCAGAGATACAGAGAATGCTTTCATTCTGGTTGCAAAGACAATGACGGCTTATTTACAGCATCTCTATGTTTGGTAATCGGGATTGATCCTTTCAAAAGGCGCTGCACTTGTGGTTGTTTCTTTCTGTTAATATCGTGGTGGTTTAGTTTCATAACGGTACGCAATTATTACACCCCTGAATGCACCTAGAAACTTCCGAGTACTGGTGTTTGTTTTTGACACATTGTTTATGTTCACTCAGCGTATTATTATTAGAACATTTTGTTTGAACTATGTATCATAACCCACATTCAAAAGGGATAGTGTAGAATACACTGGAAACGGATGTGACATATTTATTTCTGTGTTTCCTCATGCAACCTTTTTGAGCAGAAGCAAAAGGAGTTAAACGTTTCAAGCTAATATCTGTGCTAAATGCCATGCATAAGCCAAACATATCACTGATTGATTTCAAGTTGTGGGATATCTTATAAAAAACAACCTGACTACAAACATATTCTGTTCAAGACTTTACCAAACTTTCTTGCCTGATGAAACAATGTATGAAAGCTGTTTGGACAGGAAATCTTGAGGGTATCTTGCAGCATAAACTGGGAGAACATAAACCTGAATAGGTGCCATAGTCTAGTTTTGAGTGATTGGACGGATTGATAAATAGATCTGCCATATTTAAAGAAAAAGGTGTAATATTAAAGAATCACTATTTTCTTGCTACAGTGGTTTAAATGAGATTAATGTGCTTTTAATGAAAGAACTCTGATTTAAATAAAATATAACTGATTTAAATAAAAGAAATCTGATTCTAATCAAATAAATCTGATTTAAATATTAAGAGAAGATCATAATTTTTTCCCAATTTGTTGGAAAGTACACATTTCTACAGTGATGTATGTATCAATATTTGCTGAATTGTTGCCTTTGTCTCCTTATACTTTTTTCAGGTATTGTACAGTATGTCTTATGTTCATGGCTGTTCTGCTGACGGCAGCATTCTGTGAGACGTCGGAACTGCATTATCGTCAACACAAGAGCATTGCCAATTTGTTTAGAAGGTATGTACACACCTGTGGTTTGAGCTAAGCTTTTATCAGTTTTTAACGTAAAATGTTTTTAGGCTAGGTTTTCGTAATAAGTGAAGCCTAAAAGAGTGTAACCACTGAATTTCCCTGCTAAATTTAGCAGGGAAATTTAGTGGGAAAATTGAATTTGTGTGTGGGTCATGTGACATCAAGCCATGTGACGTCCTTTTGCCTGCTAAATTTAACGGGGAAAATTACGTCACATGGCTTGAGCTAATGGGGTAGAGACGAGTGGGGAGCCCTTGAGGCAAATCTTACTGCTGATTGGTCAATGAAGTGGAGAAGAGTGGGTGAAGTCGATGGGGTTGAGTGGATGGAGTCATGGAGTTAATGGGGTAAAGGGGAGTGGGTGTAGTCAATGGGTGGGGAAGCAGAGCTCGAAAAGAAATGCCTGGAGGTTACTAGCGCTAAACGAAGAACGTTTCACGTAGCAACACAACTGCAGGGCAATTTGAAATACATTTTTCGTAAAGCTCATTACATTATTTATCATGTGGTTAATTTTTTCAAGCACCCCAAATTTTGAGTGGATCTGCACATTGAAGAATAGAAAGTATAAAAGTCGAATTAAGATGATTGATGCTTTACAGCTGCATTTACTTAAAATTAATGTTTAAACAGTGTGTATATTGCCTTAAAACCTTTAAAGACATCAATATGTTAGGGCTGGGTGTCGCTAAAACTTCTAACTCGATTATAATCGCCACCTTTTACTTGATTACTTAATCGATTAATTGGTCTCGTTTATTTCTATGTATAATATAGAAAAAAGAAAAATATATATATTTTTTTGTGCTTTTGGTAAATATGTAACAAACGGCTTAATATGCGATTAGAATTTCGAATCAACCTCTATGTGTAGTTGAGAACAGTTCAAAAACATGCACGCTTACAAACTATTACTTGAGCTGCATGAGGCAAAGAGGTTCGTTGATATTTTCTTGCAAGGGTGGCCTCTTGATTGTTCACAATAGTCTCTGCAGCGCTAAACGGACAGTCTAACGAAGTTGACGTGGCGGGACAAGTTGCAACTTTCTTCAATTGTCTCAAGTTACAAATCTCGCCCCTACAGTTTACTTTAGGGCAAACACCTAAAGCTTTCCTTTCATACAGGTGTACTCGTCCACATCTGCTTAATGAAAACATTGAATTTTTATTTCTTTAGGTTCGTTCAAAATTTACCGATTAACCAGTTAAAAAATTAATTGTGATTAAACCAATAATTGATTAATCGGTAGGCTAATTGGTCAATTGTGCAGCCCTAATATATATATACCCCTGTAGCCAAACAGACTTATAGCACTGTAATACCTAATATGTTTGCCAAATCAGTAATTTGTTGAA
>JAZHYW010012626.1:0-33985 GCA_037355805.1 Ixodes ricinus | reverse complement strand
CGACCGTGCGTGGTATGTCAAAAGAAGGCATGTTTTGGACAATTTCAAGTTGTGGAATTCTCGGGGGCAGAGGTAAATAAGTGTGTACAGGGGACAGGAAATTGTAAACAACAGCATTGTATAATTAACCCGGAAAATGTAGTGGTGTCGAAGAAATTGGAAGAATTCTTGGGTAGAGGTCCGAAGTACTGTGTAAACGTTAAGCCGTCTAGAGTCGACGTGTTTTCTGACATACAGTCAATCGCAAGGGTTGTGGATAGTGAGGAGAAACTTGCGTTTGTCGAAGATGCGGTAGGGCGCATGGAAAAATTGATGGGAAACGCGTATCCCATCGATAGGAGGAATTTCAAGGATGTGAGAGCGGTGAAACAAGAGTTAGAAAGGAGTTCGTTAAAACTGTTGCAGACAGATAAAACAGGAAGGTTTGCAGTTTTGCCTGTACAGGCCTTTCAGAAGAAGTCGGAGGAAGCGTTGGGGTCATTGTTTAATGAATGGAAGGGAAATATTGGGAAGCTGAGGAAGAGCATTTGCGAGGTTTTTCTGGAGGAAAGCATGGAAGAGGTAGCGAAAAGCGTTTTGAAACCGTTGCGTTCAACGCTCAACCTAAAATTCTTTTTGAAGGATCATAAGATTGAAATGCCCCTACGTACCGTTGTTAACGAAAATGGGACGTGGCAGAAGGTGGTTTCATGCTTCTTACAGCGGGGTTTGAAGTTAGCTAACTTGGAGAAGTCAATTGCCTTAAAGAACTCTAGTGAGTTGATTGAGGTAATGGAAAAGTTTCACGGAAGGAAGTGCGCGATATTATCCATGGACATCAAGGACCTTTATTACTCTTTAGAGAAAAGCAGACTAATGAATAGAGTGAGGATTGCCTTGGAAGGGAACCTTATTAAGTTTCAATCAGGAACAGGATTAGCGGTGGATAGTTTTCTTTCGGTGCTAGACCTTTATTTAAAGTCAACGGTATTGGAATACGAAGGTCGCAAATTTGTGCAAAAAGAGGGAGTCTGTATAGGTTCGTCTGTAGCGCCTTTGTTAGCGGAAATTTACTTAAACACGGTGGACCAGCAAGTGTATGACAGGGTAGAAGAGTTGTCTCCGAAGTGTTTTGTGAAAAGATTTGTGGATGATATTTTAGTTTGCTCTGTTCAGGAAGGGTTGGACCATGTTTTAGAACAAGTAATAAGGTCAGCGGCGCCAGAGTTGAGATTCACGGTAGAGAGGCCAAGGGGCGAGGTCCTGCAGTTTCTCGACCTGCGTTTACATTTGGAACGAGGTCTTTGTTGGGAGTATGGGAAGGTAAACCCAAAACCGGTTTTGTCAAAGAGTAGCTGTCACTCGAAAAATGTAAAAGCCGGGGTAGTCAGATCTTTGATTAGTAATGCTTTGGTGAGATCATGCATGCATTTCGGACCGGAGGCACTAAAAAACCAGTGGGACAGACTGGTAATGGCAGGATATGGGGAAGTGTACATCAAAAGGCAGATTGCCCTACAGTGCAGGGAGAAAAAGGGGACGACGCAAGAAATCAGGAATAGGTACGCTGTGGTTCCGTATTGTCACGAGGTGTCCCACAATCTTAGAGCATGTGCAAAAAAATATGGCGTGGATGTCGTATTCAGCACGGATTTTAGGTTAGATAGATTGACACCTTTTGAAACGGTTCAGAGGGGCTGTCAGAAGGCGCATAGGGAAAAGTCGGTGCCGTGTAGCGTAGGCGTGGTGTATGAGATTCCTTTGGCGTGTGGTTTTAAGTATGTGGGCCAAACCTCTCGGTGTTTGAACGAACGTTTAACAGAGCACAAAAGGAATGTAAAAAATAATGCAGCAAATTCGGAGTTGGCTAAGCATCTGGAGGAGTGTAGAAACTGCACAACGGATTGGTCTGGAACGGATGTAGTTGTTAAGGAGAGCAACGATGTTAAAAGGGTGGTAAGAGAAACAATTAGGATTAGATCGTTGGGAAATTGCATTAGTCAACCTTCCATGCAAATAGGGAACCGCTGCAGGCAATTTTTACAGTTTTAAGAGTTTTTTTTTTTTTAGTGTCTGGTGTGTATTGTTTGTGGGGGTTATTTTGGAGGTGACCTGTTTTGAGTGGGATGTGGGTGTGGGCTGTTGTCCTGTGTATTGTGAGGACACAAAGGCGTTGATTGAAGTCTTTGTGTGCCATATCTTCTGCTAGAACATTTCACTTGGAAACGTTGGAAGTGTCCGTCTGGTGTGTATTGTTTGTGGGGGTTATTTTGGAGGTGACCTGTTTTGAGTGGGATGTGGGTGTGGGCTGTTGTCCTGTGTATTGTGAGGACACAAGGGCGTTGATTGAAGTCTTTGTGTGCCATATCTTCTGCTAGAACATTTCACTTGGAAACGTTGGAAGTGTCCGCTTCTTTTGTGATAGAGTGGAACTTGTAAAGTCTCGGTGCAGAGGACAAGTCGTTTGTGATTGGTTGGTGACGACGAGAACGGACTATATAAGAGGAGGTTGTTGAAATAAACTTGTAGCTGAGTTTGAGACCTGTCTGTTTTTCTGTTACTTTTGCTCTTCTAAAAAAAACCCCAGTCTCAGGGTAAACGACGAAATGGTTGACTTCCACCAGCTAGCCTGTACTATGACTCTTTTTTCATTGATATATACACTGCGGCAATCGTACCATACAAGGAATTCTGTAATACCAAATCATTATTTACGTTTCTGATAGTTCTAAATGTGTGTACTTAAATTTATGTATCTCTCTCTTTTTTGTGTGTCTGTATGATTGTTATATACTTTGCTTTTTCTTTAATGTCAGTACCGCTGCAGCCCTGTATTAGGGCGCTGGGACCCGTCGAGCTGCAATCGTGCAGCTTTTTTTCCAGCGTCCTTGTCATGAATGTATTTTTTGTGGCAGAAAAAACTGATTTGATTTGATGTCCCTTAACGCTTTGACGTCAGCTTTCGGGAACTGGGTTAGTTTCACGTTGGGCAGTTTAGTGTTCAGTGGGGCAACCATCTATGACGCCGAATTGATCACCGACGTGGTGGGCGGTCGTCAGTCGTACAACGTTGCCTGGTGTTTGACACGACTTCCGATTCCATCGCAGTTACTCTTGCCTTGTCCTGTTAGGGAAATAAATCCACTTCACTGAAGTGTACTTGTTGCTCTGCAACTCGTGTAGTTGGTATTTGTTCTTAAAGTGGCTTGCTGCAGCGTGACGTAGGTCAGACGAGCACACCCAAATTGGATTTCCAGATTCTCCAGACCGCTGTCTTTTAAATTAAGTTACAGACAATCTCATTCAATCGCAATTATTTTTCCTTTTTTAATGCGAATAGCATTCTTTGGCTACTTCACGCACTTTTCGTCTATGTATCTATCTGGCTATCTAACCTCTTACGCCGCGGGTCGATAAATAAATAAAAAAGTCAGCAGAACCCATCCTTTGGGAATGATTATCTACGTTAATGCGAATAGCATCAAACGGTGCGGAGTTATGCGAGTTCGTCAGGTGGCCGGCACACTCTAGATACGCCAGCCCACTCCTGAGGCGATTCTAAATTTGTTGACACTTTCACAGCCCTGCGCACGATCTCCGCAGCCCAGCACGTGCGTTTGTGTCACTTAGGAAGGCGAGCAAAGCACGCGCCATACGCACAAACACTCAAAATGGTACCGACCAGACTTTCTGGCGTCTCAGCTAGTCTCAACCAACGGTACTCTAAACGGTTGTTTATATCTTTACCATAGGACCATGGGACGCGCTTTACAGCGCTGTCACAGCTACCGGTGCGCGCGCGTTCCATGCACGAGGGCTCATTCCGCTCTCGTGAGGCTGAGCAGGGCCGCTACATCACCCTCTCCCGAGTGCGGGAGAGAGTGATGGCGCGGGAGAGGGCCGTGCTCAGCCTCACGAGAGCGCAGTGAGCCCTCGTGCATGGAACGCGCGCGCACCGTAGCTGTGACAGCGCTGTAAAGCGCGTCCTATGGTAAAGATATAAACAACCGTTTAGAGTGCGTTGAATGACTGCCTTCATAGCTCTGTGGTTAGCGCGTCTGCCTGCTGATCAAAGGGTCAACGGTTCGAATCCCAGCCGGCGCCGGTCTTTTTAATGCGATATAGCGATTCTTTGGATACTTCACGCACTTTTCGTCTATGTATCTATCTATCTATCTAGCTAGATACTAACACTGCGTGAAGTACGCCGCGGGTCGATAAATAAATAAAAAGACCGGCGCCGGCTGGGATTCGAACCGTTGACCCTTTGATCAGCAGGCAGACGCGCTAACCACAGAGCTATGAAGGCAGTCATTCAACGCACTCTAAACGGTTGTTTATATCTTTACCATAGGACGCGCTTTACAGCGCTGTCACAGCTACCGGTGCGCGCGCGTTCCATGCACGAGGGCTCATTCCGCTCTCGTGAGGCTGAGCACGGCCGCTAGCTCACCCTCTCCCGCGCTCGGGAGAGGGTGATGTAGCGGCCGTGCTCAGCCTCACGAGAGCGGAATGAGCCCTCGTGCATGGAACGCGCGCGCACCGGTAGCTGTGACAGCGCTGTAAGCGCGTCCTATGGTAAAGATATAAACAACCGTTTAGAGTACCGTTGGTTGAGACTAGCTGAGACGCCAGAAAGTCTGGTCGGTACCATTTTGAGTGTTTGTGCGTATGGCGCGTGCTTTGCTCGCCTTCCTAAGTGACACAAACGCACGTGCTGGGCTGCGGAGATCGTGCGCACGGCTGTGAAAGTGTCAACAAATTTAGAATCGCCTCAGAGTGGGCTGGCGTATCTAGAGTGTGCCCGGCCACCTGACGAACGCGCATAACTCCGCACCGTTTGATGCTATTCGCATTAACGTAGATAATCATTCCCAAAGGATGGGTTCTGCTGATTTTTATGTATCTTTATTTTCTACGCGTTGTGTGGCCGTCCACGGCGGCGGATCTATTGGCGCTCACAGGCGGCGCAGGTGCAGGTTCTACCCCGCCCTACCTCCTGTATCGTGTTACCTCCAAGGCTGTTGGCTGATCTGTTTGCAAAGTCGCTCCGGTTGTTTCCTTTACGTTGCGTAGATGGGGACCCTACACGCCGGCTGTTGAAACAGGTACCGCGAATTATGTTTTAGTGCGGCGCCTCTCGATCAATCCGGCTCACGGACTTTTTTGACTCGGTTGTACGAAAAATTGTATTAGGGTTTTTCCCGTCAAAGCTACTATCCACCTCTGCCCTGTCAGTTTGAATTTTTTTTGTCCACCTCGTAGCATTTTTTACGCTTTTAATAATAATGAGATTGTTAAGAATGGTAATGTACGACGCCCCAATTATGGCAAACCGCGTTAGCGTCAATTTGATCATACTTCTCGCTTCATAACTTTAAAGCCAAACAAACATTGCTTCATGTTTTTGGAGATTCTGCTAGTACATGTTATAAACGTTAATTTCGGAGAGTGAAAAAAATATTATTGATGGCATTTTCTTAAAGTGATTTTCAAAGTAATGCTTATTTAGTTCAATGATCCTGTGTGAATAATTATTGTAAATTTCTCTCGCTTACCAGGACAGGATCATTTCATGCACAGATCAACCATAGAGAAGAACACACTGAAAAAGTTGTAAAAACTGAGCTTTCATAGATACGGAGACGAAAATCCAATAATCTAGACCGTTATTGCGCAATGTGCCGTATTTGCGATTTTGTTTTTGAAAATGACGACTCTAATACTCGGTGATTAATACTTTTTGTCTATCCTTCACGTGCCTAATTTGTCGGTAAATATTTCGAAACCCGGAGCCAGAACAGTTTTTTGGGGGAAGCCACTCGAAATGCCAGCATCGTGCGATACGCAAAACGCGCACGTGAGTCAGAGGGTGCGTACAATTTGTTTTTCATAACAATGATTGATTTTATTCTTCCAGGCATAGATCCAGCAAAATATTGTATGTTTTTTTTCATTACAATTAAAACTGGTCACTGAACATGATTGATTCGATCTTATCTAAAAACGCCCTACAGAAACTTTAGGTAGAGTAGATTGTTGGGCTAGTGGGTTTTGGAACTTGGAATACATTTTAGCGCTCAAAAACAAGGACAAAAAGACGAGAATCAGACACCACAGTGCGCTACTAACAACTGATTTTATTACATGAAACGACACTTATATACCATCCGAGTTTCTGATATCGCCCCATCACTAGCCAACCCGATGCCAGGCCGCGTCATTGAGGAACGCACGTTCCTTGTCAAGTAGATCAATTGAGGCCACGCTGACACATGCTGCCCCACCCTTCTTAATCTCATCTGCCTCGACTATCTCCGTCACAGTTGTTTCCTTGTCCCTCGCCAGAATCTTGCACTCGGAAAACAAAGGCACACACTTGAAGTTTTGACTGTGATCCGACAGATGATCGTCCCGATAATTTCCTACTTTAAGTTTGGGTTCCCTAAGCCTATCATTAACATACCTACCGGTCTGAGCTTCATACTCCCTTATCATGTGGAAACAAATATATAGGTCAGACCGGTGGGCAGGGTGTCGAACCGGAACCGAACCGAACCGAAAACCGGAACAGAACCGTTATTTTTAGCCGAACCGGAACTGAACCGAACCGAAATCTTCGCCGCCATCTTGGAACTGAACCGGAACCGAACCGAAAAAAATATAACGGTAACCGGTTCAAAACGGTTCAAGGTAATTTTTTATTTTTTGTTGTATCACAAAATGAACATATGGGAATAAAAAATTGGCTGCTGTATTTCTATCTGTTGATCAAATCGTCATATACAGAATTGCAATGTATGGTAAATTGTGGGTTTTCATGGCGCTTTTGTATTGGCACTATGATTAACCGTTGTCACGTGACGTCATGGTGTCAATACATGTTGTCAAGTAATGTCACATGACCTCGTGACGTCACGTGACTCACCGCGTCAACTCGATTTAATTTGAGGAAGTCACTAGATGTATTAACCTTGTTGACAGCGTGACGTAACATGACATCACGATTTTGTACCGAGAGTGACGTGACACCGTGACGTAAGCGATTTTCAAAACCTTTAGTCGAGTGCTCGGGTTCATGACAATCAGCATCGCCAAACATTCGGATAACGGCTCATGTCAATTAAATATGATAATAGCCCAATTCTAACAATATCTGAAGCTCAGCCCAAGCTTTTGCTTTCCAAACCCTTGCCGCCTAGGGCATAACTATGATGAACACTGACGGTATATAATTAGCGTCAGATCACGTGGCCGCTTGTTCAAATGGCGAGTTGAAGAGGGGATCGACAGCTGTCTCTTTCCTTTATTTTTTCTGCATCTGCTATTACGTGGAGGGGGAAACTAATGGATGTTTTCGCAAGCTAGCAACGTCAGGGGTTACTTGTTAACAGTATTTATTGAAAGTACAAAAAAATGTTTCAAGACCAATTTTACATCATTGAGGCACCCAAACATTTTTTCGTTTTTGCTGTACTGCATCCGAAAGATGTCCCCGAGAATAGAAGTATTGAAATGAATAAATGCGACTTATTAATATGACGTTACATAAAGCTACATGTGTGTACGGAAGGAATACCTAAAAAAAAGATTTTAGTGACCTCAGAGGGACAGCCGAACGTTGGCAGTCGCTGTAAGTCCCACACGAGCGTCGTTCTCAAGTTATTGCCCAAGTTTCGACCCCCTCTGTATTTTGCTTAAAGGAGCTATAAAAATATTTCCATACATCACTAAATACTACTCAGGATCACTCCCTAACGTTAATAACTGTTTCAACTTGGCTTTGCTCTTTTTTCTAGGCAATGGCAGTCGCCAACAAATTAGAAAAATATGAGCATCGTTCATCCCCTCAACTCGGAGCCAGAAGCGGCCGCGTGGCCTGGTGCCTATCTTATGCCGCCAATTAGCGTTAAAAGAATTCGGCTATTCTCATCACCGCAGTGGTTGAACACGAGCCACTACCCGAGTGTCCGCAGAGGCATTGATTGTTACGAGCCGATGTACAGTGCTCACGCAGTTCTCCTGTCCAATCCATGAGCCGCGCCCGACTGTCGTTAGGCGGGTGGTTTTGATCCCACAATTACGACATCAATCTTTGCGAAGGCAAGACTATAGAGTTATTACATAAACGCTAGAGGCTCAGCTGGCGCTAGTGTCTACAGGACTTCCGGTTGCAAATTGAAGCAGACAGCATGCAGTCTACTTTTCCAGTCTTCCTGTGTATTCCTATGGGAAAACGCGCGTGAATTTTGTCTCTTCGCCGGAAAATAACATGAATAACTTTTGTTATTTCGGTTGTACCGGATAGTATGTACCTTTATTAATATTGTGAAAGTGTAATGGCTTTAGTTACAGCATTTTTCTTTACCGCTGAACGATGTTAAACTTCGCTATATTTCAGGCCCAAACCTCTGTTCCATGGCAGGTATGTAGAAACGAGCGACGATTCTAAGCAAAATAACGATCGAAAGGAATGTAGAGTATGTTCAAAGTTCGCCAGTATTCCGTTGGTGCTTATATATTGCTAACATGCCCGTCCTGTCACTATATGAAAATGACCCCGTCGTGTATCTTTACGAGTGGTTAAAAAAAAGAAAAACGTTCGAAACGTAAAGAATAAAGTACGTGGGCTACGAAAGGTGTGTTTTCTTATTATTTCCTATGTCGGGCAGTTTTTATCGGGCACCTGTTCTCTGGCTTCTCTATTTTGCAAAGATTTGGAGCGTGCGGGTGATGATTTGAACCCAGAACAAGCATCTTCGCACATATTCATGAGCAGAAAGAATAAAGCAGTACTTATTTATTGAAAATCTGAACTATATTACGTGACTTTCAATTTATTTTGATCGTCTGCATGCACAAGGAGTTACTTATCCAGTGTTACTGCGTAGTTCTTGCCGTCTCTCTCGGTTTTCCACATGTCCTTCGTTCGTTTGGCACGTATATCCCCCATGCTGGAAAGCGCCGACGCCGAGTTCGTGCTAACAGTATCCGACAGTGCACATAAATACATCGTACGAAGTGGTTTTAACACCGTGTTTCATGCCACAATTTCAAAATAAAAACGCCTTAACTGACCAATTATTTCGTCTGCGTGACTGGAAATGTTCCAATCGCTTAGTACGTACGAATTATTCGTGATATTTACTCTTATAATCGAGCGCAGAGAGAAATTCACTAGCTTTTCTCATATGAAATACATTACCGGAAGTCAATTTCTGACTGCTTGCTGTCTGCTTCAATTTGCAGCAGCACACTAGCGCCAGTTGAACCTCTAGCGTACATTATAATAACTCTATGGGCAAGACTAAAAGAAATAGTCTCATTTTATCCTCGCAATTTCACAGCGACAAAAGAAGTGTCTGAATCAGTGGCGGTCTGTGCGAGTATGACTTGGGCCAGACTAGGACCAGTACGCCTCGGAAAAGTCATGAACATTCCAACCTGATATCGTTTTTGGACCCCTTTAAACTTCACGGAGTGCAAAATAAAAGCAATGAAGGGTTGCTGTTAACAAGTGACAAGTAAAATTATCGAATTAGCATACACAAACGGAGGAGCCAATTCCTCAGGAATACTTTCAGCCTTTCCACTCTGGTGAAGAAGGAAGACCAGCGAAGCTGATAGTGGGACTGAAGTAATGGCCGGCCACAAGTCGGCAAGCCAGAGTGGAAATGGCTGGAGAGGTTGCCGCCATCTATGCGCGACGGCGGCAACCAGACAACCGGTCAGCCGTTTGTCTGATTGCCGTCGTCACTTACAGATGGCGGTAGCTGTCCAAAGTTTAGTGTCATAATTTAGTATCATACTGGGGAAACTAGCCCTTAACAGCTCCGCTGTGAAAAGAAGTGTGTGTGTGTGCGTGTGTGTGGGGGGGGGGGGGGGTTAGTTTTAAAAACATACAGGGTTGTAAAGGTTCCTCTTCCCCACATCTTTGGCGCAGACCAAAAAGCGTTACCCCGGAAACTACTTTGTTTGCAAAAACGCTCTTGCTAAAAAAGCATGTTTTTGTCGTGCCACACGTTCGCGCCGTTCCTCACGACAATGCACTAAGAATAAAATAATACGTGCCTTTCAAATACTTGGCTTTCACTGAGCTTGAACCTCCTGCAGCGTGCATTTTGCACCATCGAATTCGATTTTCTCAGCAAGAAGAAATCACAATGACCACCAGCCTATAGTGTGATGACGTCACGTGCATACAATGTTAAACAGTTCAGCTTTCTGGTGAAATGTGATGTTCTGCAACACTAGCAATAGATGTCCTAATTGTAAAGTTGTGCAGTATTTGCAACAGTCTTGCGAGGATATATGGCAGCCTAGAGAAATGTTAGAGCGCATGACTATTCAAGCATAGTGTTGTAAAGTGAGGGCCCGAAACAAGTGCAGGTAAAACCGAATATAAACATCAGCCTCCCGAGGCAGTATCTAGCGAAGTTTCGAGCTTATGCAAGCTGATGAAATGTGATTTATACTAAGATTTTACAATTATTCGTCTGTCCTTTGCGCTATTTATGTAAAATTATGAATTTCATTGCGTGCATCTTTACGCATCTCTTTTGGCAGTAAGTCGCTCTGTAAGGGATTATTTAGAAAAATAACATTAATTATCTCTCTCTTTTTGAACATTTCGTGCATTTGACTTCCAATCTATCATGTGAGCACAGAGTCTTTTTTGGCATACAATGCAAGCCAATATTTCACACTGCCAATCAGCAAACAGAAAAACAGTTTTACGCAGACTCCATAGCTCGAGTAGTTTCGAGTATCGTCCTTCCGCGTCGGTCTCAAGCGGTTATGTGAACTTTATAAAGTAAAATTTATTGATCATTATAAAAATATATTTGATTACTAACTGAATATTTGACAACATAAATAAAGGGCTGAGCACCCTAAAGCAATGCCCCCAAATTATCTGAAAGGTGTTCTACCGATCTTTTCCGGCGTTTTATCCTCGACAGGCAGGTTGTAAGTGATACGGGACGGCGCCTACCACACAATTCTGATTTTGAAGCTAATTTAGATAACTATGTGTTCCTCACACATATAACTTCTCAAACATATAGACGTCTATTATTGCCTCTTTTATGTGGTGAACATTACTTTTATGTGTCTGTGGGCTGGACAAAAACAAAGTAAACAGGAGCGCGCGTGAACTATGACGATTACGCACACAAGCCGCCAGAAAGTGTCGAATTAAGTGGCTGCCATGTCGAGTAGAACGTGAAATACAACTTGGTTTTACTAAGCGTAAACCTTTCGGTGGACATCCACCTGGTTAGGAATGACAATGAATGAAAGGAAACTCTAACCAAAAATTGATACGGAGCCCGACGTTTCAAGGCCAGTTTGGCCCCTTGATCACGGGTGACTGTTCTTGTCCTTGTCGTCGTCTTGCAAATTGCCCGGTGTTATTGGTTTCTTTAAAGCGGCCGTTGTATCTGCACGTGCTTTATGGTTCGTAGCGCCTCGCGTGATGCACCGCAAACCAGACACGTAGGCGCTTGGCAGTGTCCCAGCTGACCGGTTGACGTTATTTTTGGTGTTCTGAATGTACCAGGACTCTAATAAAAGGCGTCTTCGCCAGTTTCTTTCCGTGCCAAGAATAGAGCATTTGTTGAATTCAATCGTGTGACCCTCTTTTTGGACGTGTTCTGCCAGCGCACTACCCTGCACGTTATTCTTTTTGACGTCATACTGATGCTGGCGTAGACGTTCCGGGAAGTTTTTAGTTTCCCCAACGTAGGAGGCGGCGCAGTCACCACAGGGGATCCTGTAGACGAGTCCCTGAGCCTTTTCTTTAGGGGGACGATCCTTTGGAAGCGAGAAGAGGCGTCCAATGGTGGACACCGGTTTATGTGTCACACTGACGCCGTATTTTCGTAAAACGCGCGCGAGAGTCTCGCTTGGGCCCTTGATGTACGGGACGCATACGCGGTTGGGTGGAGGAGGGGCGTCTTTTGTTTCATTCTGTCTAAGGTTTTTGTACACGTTGTTCAAAAACCTGGCAGGATAGCCATTCTGTTTCAGGTCGTGTTTGATCGTTGTGACCTCTTTCTTAAGAGCCTCTTCAGTGGAGCAGACAGTAATTGCTCGCCTGAAGAGTGCGGAAGCCACAGAAGATTTGTGCGTTGCAGGGTGGTAGGACGCAAAGTTCAGGTATCGGCCGGTGTGTGTCGGTTTTCTGTAAACTTCGAATGTCAAACGGTTGGACTTTCTCTTCGTGAGCACGTCCAAGAATGGAAGAGAACCGTCAGACTCCAGTTCAATTGTAAATTGTATCGCCGGTTCAATGGAGTTTAAGTGGTTGTGAAGGTTGTTGATTTCACTGGTTTTGACCACACAGAAACAATCGTCCACATACCGTAAGAACACGGTGGGTTTCGGGGCGAATGTCTCTAAGGCTTGCCGCTCGATCGCCTCCATCGTGAGGTTAGCCACGGTGACGGAAATTGCTGCACCCATTGCCGTTCCACTAGTTTGTTTGTAGAATTGACCCTTGAAAGAAAAGTAGGTGCTGGTTAAGCAGAGGTCCAGAAGGCGGCAAATCTCATCGATGGAGAGGCAAGTCCTCTCGGAGAGTTTCGTGTCAGACGACAGTGCCGTTCTTGCTACAGACACCGCAAGAGGCACAGGCACACTTGTAAATAGAGATACCACGTCGAAGGACACGAGACTTTCGTCATCGTGCAGTTCGAGACCGGAGGTGAGCTCGATGAAGTGGCCGGAGTTGTGCACGTACGTGTTTGTCCTCCCCGTGAGGGGTGACAGCAACCGATGTAGGTAGTTGGATAACGCACGTAGCGGTGATGTGGTGAAGTCCACTATTGGTCGAAGTGGAACACTGGGCTTGTGGATTTTCGGGAGGCCATAAAATGCAGGGGTGGACCCGTTCCTGCAGATAAGGCTCAGGTAAAGGTTTCGGGAATCCGGATAATGACCGAAGATCGACGAAAGAGTCTTGTTTAAAGTTGCTTGGATCTTGGTAGTCGGGTCTTTTGGCAACGTCATGTACGCAGTGGTGGCGAGAAGTTTGTGGGCCTTGTCGTCATAGTCGGTACGGTTCATGACCACTGTCGCATTCCCCTTGTCGGCAGGCAGAATGACAATGTTCTTGTCTTCCTTGAGATTCTTGATGGCTGCTTTCTCTACTGTCGTGTAGTTTAGACGCGGTCTTCGCTGCACCTTGAAAGCACCTCTGCTTAACCAGCACCTTTTTCTTTCAAGGGTCAATTCTACAAACAAACTAGTGGAACGGCAATGGGTGCAGCAATTTCCGTCACCGTGGCTAACCTCACGATGGAGGCGATCGAGCGGCAAGCCTTAGAGACATTCGCCCCGAAACCCACCGTGTTCTTACGGTATGTTGACGATTGTTTCTGTGTGGTCAAAACCAGTGAAATCAACAACCTTCACAACCACTTAAACTCCATTGAACCGGCGATACAATTTACAATTGAACTGGAGTCTGACGGTTCTCTTCCATTCTTGGACGTGCTCACGAAGAGAAGTCCAACCGCTTGACATTCGAAGTTTACAGAAAACCGACACACACCGGCCGATACCTGAACTTTGCGTCCTACCACCCTGCAACGCACAAATCTTCTGTGGCTTCCGCACTCTTCAGGCGAGCAATTACTGTCTGCTCCACTGAAGAGGCTCTTAAGAAAGAGGTCACAACGATCAAACACGACCTGAAACAGAATGGCTATCCTGCCAGGTTTTTGAACAACGTGTACAAAAGCCTTAGACAGAATGAAACAAAAGACGCCCCTCCTCCACCCAACCGCGTATGCGTCCCGTACATCAAGGGCCCAAGCGAGACTCTCGCGCGCGTTTTACGAAAATACGGCGTCAGTGTGACACATAAACCGGTGTCCACCATTGGACGCCTCTTCTCGCTTCCAAAGGATCGTCCCCCTAAAGAAAAGGCTCAGGGACTCGTCTACAGGATCCCCTGTGGTGACTGCGCCGCCTCCTACGTTGGGGAAACTAAAAACTTCCCGGAACGTCTACGCCAGCATCAGTATGACGTCAAAAAGAATAACGTGCAGGGTAGTGCGCTGGCAGAACACGTCCAAAAAGAGGGTCACACGATTGAATTCAACAAATGCTCTATTCTTGGCACGGAAAGAAACTGGCGAAGACGCCTTTTATTAGAGTCCTGGTACATTCAGAACACCAAAAATAACGTCAACCGGTCAGCTGGGACACTGCCAAGCGCCTACGTGTCTGGTTTGCGGTGCATCACGCGAGGCGCTACGAACCATAAAGCACGTGCAGATACAACGGCCGCTTTAAAGAAACCAATGCAACGACAGGGCAATTGCAAGACGACGACAAGGACAAGAACAGTCACCCGTGACTCAAGGGTGCTCAAACTGGCCTTGAAACGTCGGGCTCCGGTATCAATTTTATGGTTAGAGTTTCCTTTCATTCATCAACTTGGTTTCAACTTGACAGAAAATAACTTTGGAGGACGCTTAACGTGTTTAGCGATGTTTGACATGCGGCGATTACAGCCCTAGAGCGGCGCGATATCTGCCGTCGCGGCGCTCGTGCCGCTCAACCGCTGGTGCTGGCCAGAGCGCCGCGACGGCGAAAATCTCGCGCTGCTCTAGGGCCAAAACCGCTGCATGTGAGACCGAGGCTTTTCACATGTCGCCCGGTTTTGGCCCTAGAGCGGCGCGATTTCTGCCGTCGTGACGCTGTGGCCAGCACCGGCAATTGAGCGGCACGAGCGCCGCGGACGGCAGAAAATCGCGCCGCTCTAGGGCCAAAATCGCCGCATGCGCAACCCGCTGCAAGCTACGCCTTTAAAGGGTGGAACGCGATAGCGTTAACGGGCCTCGTTTGCATCGCATTCTCATTTTGCAGCGCAAGCGTTGCCTCACGTGGCCTAGTCAAAAGTGCGTGACTCAACCGAAGGATCATGAGTTCGAATCCCGCCTAAAATTCTTAATTTTTTTTTCTTTAGAGAAAAGGAATTACTTTAGAAAGTGAAATCATTTGAGACATACGGCGACCTTTAATTCGCATTACATGTCATGTTTTAATCACCCTCATTCCACGCGTGATGTCACGTTTCACGTGAGAATTGTGGGTTGTTTGAAATTCTTGCGCGAGGACATGTAGGTCTGACGTCATGACCCTATCGACCAATCAGGATTTTCCAGTCACGCCACCGACATCGGCTTTTCTGCGAGATGAGCTCCTTGACGCTATCGCGTTAAAATTATCAATTAGCAAGGGTGATGCTCATTTGCAAATTAAATTGACCGGCATCTTGTGAAGAACAAACCTCCACAGCCAGGCTATGCCAGCTTATCCTGTATAAGAAAATGTTCACTTGGGCAAGCGCTATTTTGGGCCAGATTCGATCTGAATGCGAAGGTGCGTATAGATTAGAGTGAACAATTGCGATTACTCCTTGATGCATGATTAGTCGCATGCATGCGGTGCTGAGTGCAAACAATGTTTGGTTAGAACAACAAGCATTTTGATTTCCGCTCGGTGTTTCTATAAAAAATAGACTGAAAGGAATTATCCTAAACTTTTGTGACATTTTGAAAGTTTCATTGCTTTTAGCTCAGTTGTGTCGTCATCATATACATATATATTGTGAAGCGTATTTCGTAAACCATATTTCATGATATACTATGGCCACGAGGTGCTCATTTCATAATTTTATGTGATGTAATTAATTCCTTAGTTCAAGGACACAATCACGATTTCACTTTTAATACTGCGACACAAAGTTGTACCAATCACGGGTATTTCAGGCGACCTACCACACTTCGCGACAACATTTTATACCGTGTAAATAGATCAGCTTGCATTTTAGAATTTTACTTAAACACGAAGAAAGGACAAGAAAATACAGTATAGTTCTAAATTTCAAGCTGATCTATTTACATGTATGTACCAACAAGCTCAACTCTTTACTCTTGTACTTAAACATTCTGATTCAGGTAAAATATGTGTTACTGGCAAACAAAGGGATGTTGAGTCGTATGAACACGACGTAACGTACGTTAATGTAGATTTTCTTCTACTCTTGTGTCGAAATTAAATAACTGAATTTCATACTTCTGGTACCTAAAAAACAAAAGTAAATTGCAGGGACGATCGAAGAAACTATATAGTTAATCGTTTCACGGCGTAAATGGTGTATATTGCAAGAACAATGCGGAAAATATATTCTCAATTTAGCGGTTCAAACCGGTTCGAACCGGTTTGAACCGTTATTTTTTGCTCCCCGGAACTGAACCGGAACTGAACCGAAAGCCGTGAACCCGAACCGGAACCGAACCGATAAAAATTTCGGTTTGACACTCTGGTACAAGCGCCATTTAAACACGCGGTTAGTTTTGTACTAAATGTAGCTATAGTGGTGTGGTTCCTTACACACTAAATGGACTATGTACGAACAAAGCGAAAACAAAACAAGGTGGCTACTTGCGCCACCTAGTGAGTATGCGGAAAACTATAAAAATAAAAAGGATTTTGACATTTCTGGAAGTAACACGCTCGAGCGGACGGCGGCATACCAACACATACAGCACAGAACCACAAGATCAATGTACAAGCATACACAGGCACAAACAACGCACAGATGCACTAACAACCCGACACTCCTACTCAAATGCAACCGTGACCCGCTCGGTATATATAGCAGACTTTTTGTTTCAGACGAAGGTCCGGTGACCCCCACCGTATTTTACATGAACGTAACGATACTAGACAATTATTACTTATATAATACAGTGAAAGAAATATAATTTGGGAAGGTTCACATTTCTCTTAGTCTAGATTATGGCTAAAAGACACCCTATATTTAAAAATAATGTTTCGAGCTAGCCAAAATGTGGCAAAATCTAGTTTCGTTTTCGGAAGTTCGAGCGCTCAAGGCTGGAATGCGCTAGCGAAGTGTGTGCTTGCTTCTGTCAAACTGTACTCCGTTGTATGACGCTCTCAAAGCTGCTGGCTGCAACCCCCGTCTTGGTTTAGCGTTTGATTTGCACGCGCTCTCGTGGAAATGAGAGGTTAGGTGAAAGTATGCGCGCTCGAGTCGATATCCTTGACAGCGTGAAGTGTAAACCGCATGTAAGCGATTTTGCGAGCGATGAGACAAGCGACGGCGACCCGCTTCGCTGACGCTCGGTCAGTCGCGCGACGAGGCAAGCCGCATGAAAGCTGAACGATGTTTTCTAGAAATCCCGAAACCGAGCGACGCGACGAGCGATAGTGAGAAATCTTCGTCATTCGTCGCCGACTGTCGTCGCTATCGCCGTCGCTCGCTAAATCGCTTACATGCGATTTAGCGACCTTTATACTCACGCTAGTGCCGACTTGCATTACCCGCTGAGCCCAAGCAAGCGATAAGGATATTCAAATATGTCACAACAGTGGCGTGCATTTGCTACTTGTTCTGTTGTCACCTTGGCGACACGGTCACTAAAGAGAAACTATAGTCAGTTTGTTTTATCAGAAATTATGAAAACCTTATCTACCCACTGTTAGCACAAGCTCTCTGGCATTTCATACAAACATTTTAGAAAGTTTAGAATAAGCTGAACACAATAACTTAATTTTCCGAGCATAAATTTTTTTTTTTTAAGTTTGTTTTAAATGAAAAATTGAAAAAGGAGCCTTCAGTTGCACTATCACGTAAATACTTTGGAAAAAAATATCTATTGGGAAGCAGGTTTTGCAATCTCGAATTTGCTTCTTTCAACTTTTCAGTTACTTTATGCTTACTTGCATATTGTATCCTGACAAATTTAGACACAATGGTATAAAATGTAACAGTCTATATAAAATCTATAGCTTAATTAAATTCACATTTATTTGATAAAGTTCAATCTCTAATATGACAGTTTTAAATTTCACATTTATTATTACAAGTGAGCAGTAAAAATCTGGAAGACAAAGATGAAAAACAGAGCCGTGCAAAAAGGCATTCAGTATATGAAACAGATACAGATGTGGGCCTGTGGCGGTCCATCGGTTCGGCCTCCACACCGCCAAAGACGACAGTGCTGCAAAATCACGAACCAGCGCACATGTAGACAGTTACCCAAAATCCAAACACAAAAAATACTCTCATCAGCGCTGTGCGAGTGTATATTTTTGTGTGTTTGGATTTTGAGTAACTGTCTACCTGTGCGCTGGTTCGTAATTATGCCTTACCAACTCGCCCAATCTGCCGTATTAATAGTGTTGCAAAACACGTAGATCAACAATATTGCTAATGACTGCAGTGTATAAAAGCAAGCTACTGGTCGGAACGAGCTCGACGGTTCGAGAATAAAGAGAATGTTTTCACAGCTAAACTCAGAGTCTGTCGCACCATCTCTCCCGTTCTCAACATCGAAAGTGCTACAAATTGGTGACCTGGACATGATGATCGACTCCGAGCGCCTGCTATTTAGGGGAATGTTCTTCATGGCCAGGGGCACGGCAACGGCCCTGCCTTTTCGGACGAAAATGCAGTAGGCGTATCTTCAACTTTCACAGCCTCCACATCTGCTGCACCTCCACCATCGCCTCTCCTCTGTCGCATCTAGCGCCGGCATCTCCCAGCAATGGGCTGCGACCATCTTGCTCGCCCCACCGGCTCGGCAAGTGAATATTCATCGACGTTTCCACACTGTTCACAAGGCATGTCGCTAGCTGACCAGGGTCTCCGCATCGTTGCCACGTCGGGCATTCGCTCTCAGCTCGGTTCTTCATATTAGGGGATGTTGCATCGGCCCCGCAGTCGGCCGGCATCCCCCTTTCAGTCCGAGGCTGCACACTCCGAACTAATCAAGCTGGACTGAAAGCACGACAGGGTCGATTTCCCCTCTGTCTGCTGCCTCATTGCCTGACCTCAGTGGCGGATCCAAGGGGGGGGGGCGACGGGGGCAGCCGCCGCCCCCCCCCCAAACAAAGTCGACCCCCTCCCTCCCCCTTCTCGGAGGGCAATTTGACATGGGTGGACCCCCCTTGCACAAGAAAAAATGGGAGAATAGTATCCTTAAAAATCCCCCCCCCCCCCAAAACGGAGTACTGGATCCGCCCCTGCCTGACCTCGGCGTCGACTACCATGCACGGCTTCCGAACGTTGTCTTTCCTGCTCTCTAGTACGTCATCCTGCTTGCGGTACATGTCAACAGCAACAACACCTCTCTGAAGCCGCAATCACTTCAACGAAATCGTGCCATTTCTCACAGTCTGCAGAGCTGCAGGCGACGGCTCTGTGGCAGTCTGTTGGTTCAGCCTCGGCACCGCCAAAGATGACAATGCTACTCATACTCGCTGCCACGAGCTCAACGACGTGAGAATAAACAGAATGTTTTTATTGCTCGGAGTCGGTCGCAGCATCTCTTCCGTCCCCAACATTGTATACGCTACAGGTAGTAAGCAAGAGACACACTTCAGAAGAAAAGAACAAATGCTCAGATCACACATGCCGCGGGTGTCCAAAATTATCCATCATGTCGAATATTGTTTAGGTTTCTTTCATTCTAACAGAAGACGAATGTCATTATCGCGCAATTAAAATGAATACTTACGAAACACCCAAATTCCAGGGTAAGTGCTCACTGCTGATCCGTGGCTGTGGCATACATTTATTTAAAAGTGCACCGATGATAACACCTGCAGGTTTGGCAACAATACCGAGATTACAACGCTTGTTATCCTCTTAACAAAGAAGAGTTGTCCATTATAAAATACGAAAGAAATAAAAAATACCGGTAACAATGCAAGGTACAAATCTGCACAACAGGCTTTCGAATCCCACTACTTCGTCCTACTGGAGTCTGTTGCAATAATAACAGCTTTCGATGGGCTGTGAGGACAGTATTCGCACTGAACTGGGTGCCTTCGTGACTATCACCAGTGTTGTGGAGTTGCCACTTCAGGGTTGGAACGATTCCGCCCTTCCACGACCCTGGAATCAAATGCAAATAAAATGATGGCAGCACTGGAATGGAATGGGAATGAAATTAGTAGGTGCATTTTGCCCAGAATAGAGTAGGAATGGAATACGCTTTGTTCTAATGCGAGCTGCGTCGATGCGGTCAAAGGGGCTTTTGAAACGGCATCATTGCATTTGGGTAACTGACGGCTTGGTTATCTGACTGCTTATGTTCCTTCGAGGATGAAAGTGGCAACCCCAGTGAAGCAACCCAAACTGTAGAGTTGTAGGCGGACAAGGTGTTGTTCCTGGCGCCGTGAGACGCAACCATATGTGTGATTACAGCACCAGTTGCAGGCCACCAGGCAAGGACAATGTCACACCGCCCCCATTTCGTTAGTACACGTGACTCCTCACTTACTATGTGTCTCGTAAAAGTGGAGGACATATACGGTTCTTTTGTGGAGAAGATGGGTGACTTAAAGTTTTCCTCTCTGTTATGAGGCTTTTACGCTTGGTGGTGCAATCGATATCTGCAGTGCCACCATATCAATTGCCACTAGCGCTATGTGCGACCACGGCTCAACTTAGTAGAATCAATGATTTCGGGTTTGGTTTTGCACAATTTTGCAGTTGTCTACGCATTTGACAACGCCAGCTTTATGCTGACGTTATTTTCCGGTAACTTAGTACTAGCTGTCAAGTGCCACTTTTCACGGTTGAGAGGAATTGAGAGGAATGGAATGGAACAGTTCAGCCATTCCAGGAGTGGGGATGGGCCCAGTTTTTCCTTTCCAGGAGTTCGAAGGAATGGAATTAGTATTAGAAAATCCAATTCTCTGGAATGGAGTTGGATGGGAGGGGGTGCTCATTCTGCAATACTGCCTGTCACCACCAGAATCTGCTGTGAAATTGTTCCCTGCATCACGAACTGCCATTGAATCGCAGTTCTAGTAGCTTTAGTGTCAGCGACGGCTTCATAGGTATCTATTGCAGGAACGTCAACACAACTGGCGACTCCAGCGAAAAATTGATGGCACCTTTTTTATAGTGGCTGGAACAGGAAGCTGTGGCGGCAGGTTCGCTCACTAGCCTTCTCGAGCAAATCAAATATTCACAGCACTTGGCGGTTTAATTACAAAGCCGTGAAAGTAGGTTAAAAAACATGTAGTGAAAATTGCCAGTACTCAGTTCACCCCTAAGCTGACAGTGCAGTGGAAGTTACGCATTTGTTGGAACAGTCACAAGCCTATTCCGTCATGTGAAAACATGCTCTTTGTGTGGGTGTATAGACAGAAGCGCGATTAAGTGGTGAAAGAGAGACGTATGACTGATGTAAGGAGCATGGGGCTTCCACCACACTGCCGAATTATGGGTAAGCAAAGTATAGGCATGCTCTGATAAGTCATAAAAGGGAATCCTAGGTGACAGGGTCAGCTGGGACGCCTCGGACTATGCAGATGCGACCCTGATGCCTCATCTACAAGCGGCCATACAGCAGTCACACTAACAACGTAAACTCCTGGTCAGACAATACAGCAGCCGGCGCCTAACTGGGATTAAGTCAAACCTTTCTGGCAAACTTTCTGTTGCTCTGCATGTTGTGATGAAGCTGCTTTAGACTTGCTGTGGTTAAAAATCTGGCTGCAGCAAGCCCAGTGCAGTTTTGAGCTTCCACACCAATGAAAGTTCAGCAGGACTACAGCTAATCATTTAATTTGGCGTTGCTTTGTACGACAGCAACATTCTGGCTATTTGTGAATGAAAGTCACTTAATTAGTCTAGCCATCTTCAACTTCTGCTGTATTATCTGTTCCACATGCTCGGCTGCCCCATTGAAAGCGGAATACATAGTACTGGAGGAACAAGCACCCATTTAGGATGCCATTCTTTCGCAACATTGTCTTGAATTCCTAACTCACAAAAGTTGGACGTTCTGATGCAACCATGTCAACATTAACAGACACAAAGGAGTGGTCACTGGAAATATTACCACAAACTTCTGTGAGGCTAGGCATTTTATTGTTGGTCTCATCAGTTAAAACACCCAAGCAATAAAAACTTCAAGTCGTTTGGGCATGAGCTGTTAGGAAAATTTAGAATATCTTGTGAATTTGGGTACCCTATAGGACACCGTACCACCTATGGTTTAGGTTGCATCGCAGAAACCGCCGAACTTCCCATCGTTGTGTCATGTTTTATCATTTTAAATCATAAAATACCACCAGTTGCTTGTTTCTAATGAAGTGTGCTTCAAGTATAGCTTTGATATCAAAGAGTTATGGTTAAAAGAAGCCATATAGACATGCCAAAACAAGAAACTGACCCAAGATCAAAGAGACATTGCCGCATGCATGGACGAACACTACTCAATACTTCTGGAAGATACACATTTACTCTTACTCCAAATGATTTTAGTTTTTAATCCTTTGAGGTAAGAGTAAACGTGAACCTTCCTGAAGTATGGAGTAGCGTTCATTCATGTATGCTGCAATATAATCTCATACTGGTTATGGATGCTACTCGGAACTGCAAACAGTAGTAGTGTTGATAACCTGCAGGCTCACAATATAAAGCTTTAGAGCACTGAGCTGAATTAAGCCTAGATGGCTCAGTTCCACAGTGAATAGTAAGGGTGATGAAGACCACGGTGCTCACAGACAGAGGCATTGACTTTGGACAGGATCTAGTGGCAGTGTTATTGAAGACCGGCTTCTTGCTCCATGTTCCAGATTAAAAAAAAGTTCTTCCTTGTCGACGTTTTTCATCCAAACTACAAACCACTTTTTCAAGGGATAAGTGAGCACTTGACGAAACTGTGTTTAAAATTCTTATGACTGTTGAAACACCCTTTGGCATACTTTTGTCCAGAATCTTGTTTTCCGTACACTGAGCACAGTAAACAAGCCACCTGGTAATGTTCCTTAAGGAGTGAATGGATGATGCCACTGTTGTCTGCTGCATCTTCCCAAACCTTGGACTTATTACTAACGCCGTGTACAGCCAGATCGTACCGGTCCCGAGCTCGAGAAACGAAGAACGTCCTCTGCGTAGCTGAGATAGCCAGGCAGGTTGGTGAATCTTGTAGAGCAAATTTTGCTTTTAGTTTACCTCAGGCTTAAAAAAAGTAACTGATTACTAGGATCATTACCTCAGGCTTAAAAAAGCAATTGATTACTAGGATCATTACTGCTCACAGCAATTAAATGAAGCGCTACAAAATGACAATAATAATAATATAGGTTTAATAATAGGTTTATTTTCTAACAAAAGGTACAGTGTTGGTGGGGGCTTTGGAAAAAAAGCTGTTTGATACAGCTTAACTAGTCCTAAGTCCCCTTAACTTTAGCAGCTACAAGCAGCGTGCATGGAAAAAAAGGAAAAAAACTCAGAACACTAAACAAAAAAGAGATTGAACAGTCGGCAATGAGATATATAAATCTAAAGAAAATAAGCAGACACTATTGCAAAACGTCACTTGCATACATCGTTCAGGGCACTATAACAAGAAATTCTGGCATACAATATTTAAGAGTAGACAAAAAAAGAGCACTGCCCCACAACATTCAAGGAAAAACCAGAAAAAATAGCCTATGTTAATTAATTGTACAATATACAAAACACAAGCATATTCCCCTTTACAAAAAATACTCAGAAAATACACACAAACGCACCGTTCAATCGTGGCCGATTGAACGGTGCCTTTGAAACAATTGATACAATAATTGTAGTGTGGTGGCAAGTACACAAGCCAGATGGAGAGTCAATGCTATTACAGCAAATTTGCAATAATTCAAACTCGGGTATTTCATACTTCGGGTTCATTCAAACGAATTTTAAATTTTGTTTGTCTGACTATGTTTTTCATGCATTCATAAGCTACTCAATTCGAACAGCATTTTCGTTTAATTCACTTCTTTTTTAATCGCAGCAAGTTAGCCCCGTTGAGTGCGCTTCCCACTGAGCACCTGTGTACCGCGGGAAAGCAAAACTCGCAAAGATGGCGGGCATTGCTTTTTTGCATTCTGCAGGTGCTCAGTGAAAAGCGCATTTGATGGGACTAACCCATTACGATTATTCAAGCAGTACTGTCCTGACAATCTGCTTGCATTATTTGTGCTTGTTTTTTTTAAATTTTTGCGAGGGGTTAAATTCGAGATTAAAGAAAAGATATTTGCATATAGCAAGCAGATTTATAAATTATTTCGATTAGGATAACTGGGTGTCTCTTTCGGTTAAATGTAATGTCAAATCTGTCATTTACATGCCACCACAATGAAGGCATTGGACTTTCTGAGGCCACAGTTCATATAGTCATATTAAAACTAACTGAGCTTAGAAGTGCACAAGTGGGAGGTTGGGACAACTTTCACGAGTTCAGCTGAATTTTAATTTAAGCATTGTACAATGGTAGTTAAAGGCTTGGAGAAACTATTCGATATTTGATCAGAAAATATTCGGCCAAAACCACTATTCGCTTCAAACTTTACCAATATTTTGTGAGTGCGCCTGCTAATAAATAGGCCTGTGTAGAGGAAAGTGTCAGAAATATGCCTGGTATGAGTATCTATCCCTGTAGTAAATTGCTACTTTGTGTCAAGTCATATTGCCACCTGCGAATAGCCGAGTCAGCAGCGTGCTCGACTCCCACGCCGCTGGCTGGGGTTTATCTTTCTTTTGTTTGCATGCTTAGAATGCTTCAGATGACTCGAGAATCTTGTTTGCTCAAGCTCGGAACCTTCTAGATACCCACACGCTCACAAAAGGAGCTTCGCATGGCTGCTCGAGTCAGTCGTCCTTCCGTCGCCGTCAAAGTATGTGCGGTCTTTGTTACTTTATGTTTCTCGGCACAAGTTCGCTGCATTAAACATTGATTTTAAGTTTGATTAATCAAGTTTGTTTTTGTTCATGACATATTGGTGGATGTGCAGGGTAACACAATCTATGCCCACGAAGCGTAGCACCTGTGAACACAATAACTCTGAAGACGACGATCGCGAAGGCGACGTCCTTGAAATCACCCGAGGACGACTCCAACTGTGACATCAACGACGACCTCGACTATGGCCTCGGAAATGACCCGGACAATGAACTTGACAAAGCCCCTGGCTATCACACCTCGACGAAAACATGATGACGACTGCTACGCCGATGATGAAACGGACGACTCCAAAGACCAACCCCGGCTACAATGTTAACAACCAACCTGACTACGGCCTTGACACCAAACAGTGTCTTCAACCTTGATGACGAGACTGATGACGACACTGATGATGACCCAGGCGACGACTCGAACAATGACATGGAAGACGATCCCGACTACGGCTTTGACAGCGACCCAAGGACGACCCGGACGATGACTTCAACGACAACCATGACTACAACCTTGACGACGACCTTGATGATGAACCCGATGACGATGCCTACGACACGTGTGGTATCGACCACGAAGACGAACAGGACGACGATGATTGGTTCATCACTCAACGAACGGAGGAAGTCTGGCAGCTCAATCGCATTTTGATGCAAGCCACATCTTCCTGACGATGGCTGGTACAATCTTTGTCGCCACGACTCCCAGTTTCAGCCTGGCTACCAAGTGTGAATCTGAACACCAATTCATCGTTGCAGCAAGGAACTGTTAAAGTGGTGCTTCGGCCTCAAGGTTATTCGCTACATGAGACCTAAGCTGCAATTCGTTGGCAAATGGCACATCAACATTTTCACGCGCCCTCTGCCACCCGGTGATTCACGTCGTCCGACTCAACTGAACTGGGTATGCTCGATAGGCCTGCGAAAATCTGTGATTTACGTGAAGGCTCGTTCACACTCTTGCGACCGAGTACGACCGAGAGAGACAAGACCGGTTTTTAATCCTCTTACGATGTCTTAGGACCAGCTCCGCAGCAGCGCGGCCGGTCCTAAGAAGTCGCAAGAGGATTAAAAACCGGTCTTGTCTCTCTCGGTCGTACTCGGTCGCAAGAGTGTGAACGGGCCTTGACTCTGTAGTTTGACCGTGTCTTGTTTAAGCTGTTAATTTCATTTTGTGTTGCATAGAGACGATGAGTCTTTCACAAAAGGGGAGTAATGCCGCATGCAAATAGCTGAGTCAGCAGCGTGATCAACTCTCACGCCGCTGGCTGGGGTTTGATCCCCGCCAGCGCTTGTCTTTCTTTTGTTTGCGTGACTGGAATGTTTAAGATGACTCGAAAATTTTTTTTGTCCGAGCTCGGAAACTTTTAGATACCCACGCGCTTACAAAAGGAGCTTCGCATGGCTGCTTGAGGTAGTTGTCCTTCCGTCACCGTCAAAGGTCTTTGTTACTTTGTTTCTCGGCACTCGGCACAAGTTCACCGCATTACACACTGATTTTAAATTTTATTAATAAGTATATGTTTTTATTCATGACAATATTTAGATGAATTTTGATAATTCAATCTTCTGATATTTCAAACTAAAGTGTGTGGCTTCCTGGAGTTTGAAATAATGAGAGTCGTCTGTAAAACACCATTTTTACTACCCCAAGTAGCAATTTATTCTAGTGTGTATTTTCTGGAATCTTTCATTCAGACCGGGCACTTCTTTTTCAATATGCTTGTCGGATTTAAGTTGCACTGGTTTTGAATGCTCATAAAATTTGGACTATTTTGTATAGCCTAAATGTAGCAAGCGTTCAAAACAAATACAACCTAGTGCATTAGAGACACAGAGAACACATTATTAGCAAATGCTACTTTTATTGAACACATCTGAAGTTTTTGTTGCAGACATACAGCACTGTGAAGATGTACACCATTCTTATATGAAAATAAGTTTCCCACTAGTGAAATTTCTCAAGTTGGACAGCCTTGTTGTAAGTCAGGCACCTTAAAGAGAACCCTGCCAAAGTTTTCATAGACACTTTTATAAAGTTGTTTCATCCGTACAATAACGACTTCAAGGTATATGTATAGAAACTTCCCAAAATGCAAACCTTATGTGAAGAAACTGCATTTCAAAGTTGACGCCCTTGAAACCCCACTATCGGTAGCTGCTCTACCGGCAACAATGAGAAGAACTGTACAAAGACCGCTGAGGCCACATAACGTAAGACATGGTGTCTGAGATGCGCCATGGACGGCATTGTTGGTAGTTGGACTTGTTTGTGCTCACTCTTTTATCTAGTCTGTTAATTGACAGCTATTTACAGTGCATGATAGGAACAAGTTGTGCTGTAGAGATAAAAACATGTACAGTCGCCCAATATTTTAATAATATCACGCGAGCGTCGACCGCCGGGACGGCCAGCGCTGTGCCGCAGAGAAATGCGGCGTCACGGGAGAGATTAGGCGCGTGCGCACAAAGCTCTCTCCGGTGCGAGCGTCGTCTGTTAGGCTATTCTGTTGACCGCACACAGCCCCTGTTCCTTATCTGCTGGCACAGCTGACCGCCTTTAAGCAAAGATCTGAACAGCGCTTGCTTGCGTGATACCGTGATACTGCTCAGGCGTGAAAGAAAGCGCGCGTCATCTCGTTTAATTTAGTTTTTTTTTATTCTTTTATTTTTTGTTTGCGTTTACTTTGTCAGCACCAAAAAAAGAAAAAGATGATGACGCGACGAGCTGAATGCAACAATGCATTAAACTATATACCGCAGCCAATGCCACATGACATCGTGCTTCCACGTGCAGTTGTGCCCAACAGGAAGGCCACGTGACACACTTTTAGCGATGAAATGGCCAAGATGGCCCATAGCGTTGGCTGTGGTACAACACAAAGTGAAACGGAGTATAAACAATCGGCGCAACGTGCTGCTTTGCTCCGAAGCAGGGGCTGTGTGCGATCAGCGGAATAGCCTAGCAGACGACGCTCCCCGGAAAGGGCTTTGTGGGCACGCACTTAATCTCTCCCGTGACGCCGCATTTCTCCGCGGCACGGCACTGCCCGTCCCAACGGTCGACGATCGCGTGATATTATAAAAAAATTGGGCGACTGTACATGTTGCCTCCCCCCTTTGCATCTGGCAAGCGAGACCACTCAAAAATGTTTGAGAGTAGCTGTGTAGAACCGACATGTTTAAACATCCTGTTGACACAATTATTCATACTAAAAGGTATGCTTAACCGAAATTTGAAGCTCGCAAAACAAGACTGAAGCGATAGACAGGATGCTGGAAAACCCCCAAAACAATACTCATAGAGCATTATTTCTAACGGATGGCCGTATTTTTGGAAAAGTGTGCGATTGAACAAGGCCGACGAGACATGCGACGCCGCGATTCTCATTCCCTCTCCTCTTGGCTTCATCCCCTCAAGCAGGTGAACCAAAGCAGGAATGAGAGAATCGAGGCCACTTTCCCTCATTCTAAAGTGTTCCAGGAGAAGTATGACGTCACATTTCTTGTTTGATAGCGCCCTTCTTTTCCAAGAATACGGCCATCTGTTTGAGATATTGGTGTATGAGTGATGTTTCAGAGTTTGTAGAGCTCCATTGAAAGCTCTGCGGCCTTATTTTATGAAATCCAAATTTTGGTACAGCGTCCTTTTAAACAAGATTTTTCAAATTTTACTTTATAATGAACATAAAATTGGACAACTTGCTAACTTACAACAGTGTCCACCCGATAATGCCGTACAATGGTTCTGTCACACGCACCAACCGAGAGGATTGCTGCAAGTCCATCCGCCCTCAACTTTTAGTCACCTTTGAGCCTGAAGAACTGCTGTATAAGGACCGTCCAGCCACTGAACACACAAAGAGGAACACGGGAAATAACACTCGGTCACGAGCGAAGTCTCTGGGCGGAAAGCCCTCCATGCCAAATGAGCACTGTCGGGTTACGGCAACGGCGTAGTACACAGGTTGTGCTTCTTCTATGCCTTCACCGCTGCGGTGGGTGGTCGTAGCTAGTCGTAGCAGATTGTGTCACGTCTGTTGCTCGTACCAAAACACCAGAGCCGCGTAGTATTCTTGTTGCCGAAGTTTATAAGCCTACGTTCCTGGTCTACACACACTACACAAAGCCAGCCGCTAGCAAAGCTAGCTAACCCCATTTCTGCTTCGGCGACAAGCCGCCAGGGCGATGACACCGCCGCTGAAACTTCTGCCTCGGCTCTTCAAAGAGCCAGGGCCCCTCAGTGCGCATGCGCGACACTTGCTAGGCTGCTCTGCCTGTACCAAGTGACACGTGCCCGCATGTCCCCTCTCATAATCCTTCTGACTATATGTGCCCCGTATTGTACATGCTCATACAGTGCACACAGCGAAAGTTCATTTTGAAAGTGCTCCACAATCGGCCTACAATGCTGCGAACACTACAATGCTGCGAACACATAGCACATGGCCACTATAGGTGACGACACTTGGAATACCTGCCATCCGTCTTCGTGGTGCAAAGTCGCTTTCTCAGTCGTCCTCACGAGGGGCAAGGAAAGGCAGGCACTGCATAAAAAAGCAATACATATTATAACACTGGCTATGGCAAACTAGTTCCAAAGATGATACAGTCATGTCTCCTTAATATGGACACCTCTGTTCTATAGAAATGTTTTTTTTTAATGTAAGGTGTCCACATGAGAAAACTAAATTTAAAACATACAGATAGGATAACAAGCATAGCCAAACAAACACAGTTTATTCAGCTAAAAAATAATGAGATGCGAGTTTGCTCTAACGCTTTAGAGCCGTTTAACATGTAGCACTACTGTCGTTTACAAGAACAGATACCCAGACTGTAAAGTGATGATCGGTTAAATAGCAAAAGATGTTGCACTGTATGCACAAGCCGGACGTAATTGACACTTAGCTGCCGGCAGTTAGGATCCTACAATCGTATGATTGCAGAAGGGAATGACATATGGTGCCTACGGCTGGAATAATGTCGTGCTTCGTGGTAGAAAAAGCACAAAATAAACACAGGATGGAGGAACCGAAACAGACAGGAAAGCACCACAAAGTATTAAACTTGTCGAACATTAAATTTTCTTGAATTACACCTCACCCATGCTTGCTACGTGATAAAGCCCAAAGCTTAGTTCAATGCCAATCAATATTAAATGTCTTTAGATGGGCACTTCCTGCCCGATCATGGCCTTGTAGTGGCCCCAAGCCACGTCCGAACGCGGCCCGAGCGGGGCGAACCAGATTTCCCTTCTCTCCCGCATCGAAGAGTTTCCCTTCCCCTGCAGCTTGGGAAGAGAAAAGACGACGGGGAAAGGGGGTGAACTCGGGAGAGCGGAGAACTGCTAAAAATAAAGTTAGTTGAGTTTGGTACGCACGCCCGTCTGGTCTCCCTTCTCTCGACCTCGCGTGCAACCCAACATTGGTGACCCGGACGTGATCAACAGCGCCATGACATCGGAACAGGATCAAAACGCCTTTTCTGTCTCCACCGTCAGCATCAAGTTGCCGCCATTCTGGACCGCCGATCCCAAACTGTGGTTCGTACAAGTAGAATCGCAGTTCGCCGCACGACGCATCACGTCAGATCTCGCAAGGTACCATCACGTGGTGAGCAGCCTGCCGCTCGCAACAGCTTGCGAGATTCGGGATTTGCTGCTCGCTCCGTCCGCCAAGGAGGCTTACAAAACGCCGAAGGAGACCTTATTCGACGGGTTACCCCTTCAGAGCCCCAGCGCCTGCAGCGACTTCTCCATGAAGCGGAACTTGGGGACCGGACACCGAGCCAGCTGCTGCATCACATGCAGCACCTGCTCGGCACGACGACGGCGGGTCTCGACAGCACCCTGCTGCGAGAACTCTTCTTCCAGCGGCTCCCCACAAGCGTGCGCATGGTGCTCACCTCCGTCGGAGAAACAAACCTCTGTAAGCTGGCCGAGCTCGCCGATAGACTAATGGCGGTTCCCCCTTCCGCCTTCTCAGCCGTGCAAGCGGAACCGGCTACTCCTGATCAACTGCAAGAGATCCGAGCGGAAATCTCGCACCTCACCGACACGGTAGCGGCCCTGCGGGCGTCTGATTCCCGCCCATCATCCCAGGGTAACACGCCGCGTCCGCAGCAGAGGTTCTGCTGGTACCACCGGAAGTACGGCAACGCCGCACGCAACTGTGTCCCGCCCTGCGAGCACTCGTCGGTAAACGGCCGGGGACGGCACTGGGGGTGACGAGTGCCTCCTGCCTCCGCGCTGTCGGGAAGTCGCCCCTCGGTCTTCTTCTCAGCGACCGCGGCAAGGGCGTCCGTTTCCTCGTCGACGTGGGCGCAGAAGTGAGCGTGATCCTGGCGTCTGCTGTCGATCGGAAGCATCTAGGCTCGTCCCCCTGCAAGCTGCGAACAACACAACAATCGCCACGTATGGGAATCGCTCATTATCCGTCGACAAAGGCCTCAACAGGACGTTCCGCTGGGTCTTCATCATGGCGGAAGTAAAGTTTGCAATCCTGGGAGCAGACTTTCTCCGTCACTTCGGCCTTTTGGTGGACATGCGGAACAGACAACTCGAGGATCCAGTCTCACAAGTGGCCGTGCAAGGCAAGCCTTCCAGACACCCTTCCCTCAGCCCTACGCTGCTCGGACCGTCGGGCTCTGCGTGCTTCGCAGCCATTTTGTACGAGTTTCCGGAACTGACGTGCCAGCCGCAAGCAAACTCGGTGGGAAAACACGACGTCTGCCACCACATCGTCACCACAGGCCCACCCGTCCACGCACGGCCCCGCCGTTTATCGCCGGAGAAGCTGCGAGTGGCTCGTCAGGAGTACAACCCCATGCTCGAGCTCGGTATTATTCGCCCGTCATCTATAGTCCCTGGGTGTCTCCACTCCACATGGTGCCGAAGTCCACGCCGGGGGACTGGCGCCCGTGCGGAGATTACCGAGCACTTAACCGAGCAACAGTCCCCGACCGCCACCCCGTGCCGCACATCCACGACATTACCACAAACCTGCAAGGCGCTACAATCTTATCAAAAGTGGATCTGGTCCGGGCATATCACCAAATCCCAGTAGCCCCGGAGGATGTTGCCAAGACGGCCATATCGACACCGTTCGGCCTCTTCGAGTTCCTTCGTATGCCGTTCGGCCTCCGCAACTCAGGTCAGACGTTCCAGCGCTTCATCAACGGCGTCCTGCACGGCCTCGAGTTCTGCCACGCCTACCTTGGCGACCTGCTCATCGCAAGTCGCTCGCCGGAGCAGCACGAGGAGCACCTGCGGACCATTTTCCAGCGCCTGACGGAGCATGGGATTATAGTGAACACGGCGAAGTGCGAGCTTGGTGTGTGCGAGCTGTCGTTTCTCGGCCACCTCAACTCGAGCTCAGGGATTTGACCACCGCCGGAGAAGGTACAAGCCGTCAGAGTTTCCCCAGCCAAACACGAGGCGTCAGCTCCGCGAGTTTCTTGGGCTGGTGAACTTTTATCGGTGCTTCGTTCCCCAGTGCGCGGCCATCCTGCATCCCCTTCACACCGACGACGCGGCAACAGCTTTTCAACCGATCAAGGACAGTCTCGCTGATGCCGCACTCCTCGCATACCCCCAGCCGGGCATCCCGCAGTGCGTCATGGTCGACGCCTCGGACACAGCTGCAGCTGAACAACGGAATGTGGCGACCAACTGCCTTCTTCTCCAGAAAACTGACGCCCACTGAATGTCGTTACAGCACGTTCGGGCGCGAATTGCTGGCTGTCTACGCAGCAATCAAGCACTTTCGTTATTTCCTGGAAGGAGTAGAATTTTGTTGATATGACGGACCATAAACCGCTCACCTACGCACTGCGATCCCTGACCTCAGACGGTAGCGCTCACACGGCGCGCGAGCTGCGCCAGATGTCCTACAATTCCGAATACACTACGGACATTCGCCACATCAGGAGAGTCGAGAACGCGGTAGCGGACGCACTTTCACGCAGCCCACACAGCGCTCTTGGCTTCGCCCCGCTGCTGCAAATCGATCTCAGAGGGCTGGCAGCGGCTCAGCGCGGTGACGCCGAACTGAGTCACCTGCAAACAACACCAACAGCGCTAAAGTTGGAGTGGCTGCCCCTCGCGGGAGCGGAAGAGACAGTGTGCTGCAACGTATCTACAGACAGCGCTCGCCCATTCGTGCCCTCCCGTCTTCGTCGCAAGGTGTTCACGTCAATGCACACGCTGTCGCACCCAGGAATCCGAGCGACCCAGAAGCTGGTTACTGTTTGCTTCATTTGGCCTGGCATCAAACGCGACGTCCGGCAGTGGACATGCGAGTGTGTGTCGTGTCAGCGAGCCAAGGTCCAGCGTCATATTATGACACCCTTGGTATCCTTTCCGACCCCGGACGCCCGCTTCGACCACATTCACGTCGACATTGTCGGACTTCTGCCTCCTTGTGAAAGCCACTCGTATCTTCTGACCATGGTCGACCGCTTCACGCGTTGGGAAGCCGTCCCTATTCCAGACACGACCACGGAAACAGTCGCCCGCAACATCCTGCAGCATTGGCTGTTTCGGTTCGGGGTGCCTTCCACCATTACAACGGACCGAGGCAGTGAATTTGAGTCGGCGCTGTTCGCAAGTTTTGCGCATCTGGTTGGTACCACCCGTATCAGGACGACGGCCTACCATCCGATGAGCAATGGCATGGTAGAGAGGTTCCATCGCCAACTCAAGGCGGCCCTGATGGCCAACGAGGGACGCTCATGTGTCAAGGCGATACCACTTGTTCTCCTGGACATCCGGACCACGCTGAAAGCGGACATCGGCTGCAGCGCAGCTGGGCTCGTCTTCGGTACAACACTCCGCCTACCCGGCCAGTTCTTCGTGCTAAGCCAACCGCAAGCCCAAATCGCCAACGGTGACTACGCGTCGCGGCTGCGCGATATCATGAAGGAGCTCCGTGCTACCCTTCCCCGTCAGCCGGCGGCACGACCCATACATGTGAGCACGGACCTTGTGTCTTGCACGCATGTGTTTGTACGACACGACGCTGTGCGGCGCCCTCTTCAGCCCCCGTACGATGGGCCATTTATGGTGCTGCGCCTCAGAAACAAGATGATGACCAACGACAGGCGCGAGATGTCGTGTCGATCAACCGCGTGAAACCGGCCCATATCGAACACTCGGCGACCACGGCACCCACCCCCGCCATGGCCGCACCTCCTGCAAGGCTCCCGGCTATGCCGAACATTCAACCC